>JAJHUR010077754.1:0-13282 GCA_027495735.1 Lutjanus campechanus | reverse complement strand
CCAAAGATCTAAATGTTGCTTTAGCTACTGAGACATTTTGAGCAGTCTTTGTGACTGAAGCTCCTGCCGTCTGTGGGCCAGCTCAGCATTTATACAAACCAGAGAGCATGACTAGATGTTGATTCTTTAATTGTACTGTACATTGCACCTGTGTGGAAGAATCTGCATGTTGTTTCTCCACTCATATATTCAGAGTTTTCCCTTAATTTCTCACCTGTCCATATATCTACAATCTTGGCTAAAGCCCTGATAGTTTAAATACTATACATTTTCTATCTATATTACATATAATACATATTCTATCTATACATTAATATTACGTTTAGGCTACAGGAAAATGTAGCTTTGCCCTCTTAAGAGCCCACAATATAGAATAAAACAATAATACATTACAATATGGAAAAACTGGAAAACTGCAGTAAAGAGGAGATTTTATAATAGAAAACAGTATTTTTCCAGTATTATTATTGTAATCAGTGGTCAAGTTAAATGTGTTATCTGCAGCAGCAGGCTGAGTTTTGGGTCTTTATCTGCATGAACATTGCGGTGTGTGGTGGCGGGATGTTTTGCTGCAGCGTCACAGCGAGGCGGAGAGAGCTGATTGGCTGACGGCAGGGCGGAAGTGCGTGTCGTGTGTCAGCTGCTGAAAACAAAACAAGACTAGCTGCGACTGGTGAGTGCTCAAACACAGTCGACTCTGCCTATTATTACACCACATTATGATACCCGAGGCTTGTAAAAGGCAGTGTTACAGTGTTAAACGCTGTTAGACGGCGTGTGTCGCTGGTAGTAAACAGTAGTGTGTGTGTGTTCAGGCTGTCCTTGTGCTCAGCTCACGTGTGTCATGTTGTTATGTAACACACAGACAGCTCAGTCTGCCTCTGCTATTGTTCAGCTGCACTGGTGTTTCACAGCTTCACAGCCGCTTTCTTAGCTGCTAATAAAGATACTGTGAGTGTTCAGTAGCTGTTGATGATGTTCAAACGCTCAAACGATCTCAATCTGTAATTTTAATGCAATCAAAAAGGGGAGCTTGGAAGGTTGACAGGGTAGATGATATTCTACAATTTTATGAATCTATATTTAAAGAAAAATTAGCCGTGGAATATTTTATTATTTAGCAAACACTGCTGCATTAGTAGCTTGGTATCTCTGGATCCAGAAATTACAACACAAACAGCTGGAGATGACAGCAGGAAACTCATCAACAACAGTTATCAGATTAGATTTCAATAGCGAGAGCTTCCTGTTAGATTAGTCATGTCATGTTAATACTCAACTCAGATACACTCATACAGAGACGCTCACTGCGGAATAGGCAGAGGAAACACATTTTCATTTGGCAGCTACAACAGTGTAACATGACTCAAGGCAGACAGATATGCTTTCAGTGAAGGGTAGAAGTGGGTATGTGCTATGCAAATTTATGTTACTATATTGATAATAATGTGATATTAGTTAAAATTCTCCAGAAAATCATATTAGAAACAGTATGTGGTTAAAATAACCAGACATGACTCTTAATTTTTGGCCTATTCAGCATTGACTGACAAACCAAGATAATTCATCACATTAATGCAAAAACCATATAAAAATCTAACACTGACATAAAATAATCCTTCTGATTGATTTGCAACTTTGCTCACAATGTATGGAAGCAGCAATATGCTGCAGTAACAATGACACAATACACCCAGAAATATTAACATAATAGCAATCGCAGTATTGCAAAATTTCTGATGGTAGGCAAACATATTTTGTCTCATAATTGGCATATGTATTGTCTTATTGCTGTCAAATATATTTATTTTTTCAACTCAAAGATCACTTCTACATACACACATCATAATGGACATAATAGACAAGGCTATAGTGTTTGTGATGTCACTATTAGGTTTCTTAAAGTTTTACTATTCATCCATCTTGGAGCCAGCATCTTAACTAAATTTGCTTGGCACATCTGAACCATCTCGACAGAGTCTAATAGGTTGAGACATCTGTCTATCAAGTGATGAAAAACTGGCACAAAGTCACAGATTACATGAAGTGAAATTAGCTGTTGTGACCCTAAGTTATTCTATAAGAAATGATTTTGACCTTGTACTTGTAGAGAGACCTGGAGGTTTATAAACTGGGAGTTTTTTCTTAGAGCCAGAATCTAGTGGTCATCAGAGGAGCTGCATCTTCTACGTCAGCACTGGCTCCATATTTAGCTTTTGTTTGTTGTCATGGTTGTTTTATGTCAGACTGCTCACATCATTTGCAGTTCATTTTGATGTAGTATCATCCTGGTGTTTAACTCTTTGTCTTGACATCACTGAAATTAACTGGGTTGTATCTTGTGTCTTTGGTTTGCAGCACCATGATGGATGAGCTGGTGCAGGACCTGGTGTCTGCTCTGGAGCAGACCTCAGAGCAAAGTAAACTGGGAGAGCTGTGGGAGGAAATGGTTTTGAGTCCACTGCAGCAGCGCCGGCAGATTCGCCGCCGCAGAGGCCGCAAACGCTGTCGTGAATCCTCCCTCTATCCGCTGGAGCACAGACGATGCTGGATCGAGGCCTCAGAGTCCAGCTTGGACGAGACGAGAGAATACAGGGCAAACTCTTCCTCAGCCATCTCTGCCTCTGTGGCCAACTGCAGTGATTCTGACGAGATGACTCCAACCAACCGATGGCGCTCCGTCATGAGAGGCCCGGTCAGGACTAGGCAGCCGTCCTGGCCAGAGTCTGACTCCTTCACCGAGAATAATCCGGGACGGCCGCTCAGGAGGCGGAGGAAGGTCAAACGTATGACTTCCGACGTCACGGTTCGGTTGCAGCAGAAGTTAAAGGTTTCAGGTGTAGATGGGAGACGGAGACACAGGCCGTCGAGGATGCAGCATCTGTCAGGACCGAAGAAGAGGTCTGGTAGTTGGGTGGCAGCAGACCGACAAACTGAAGGAGCGAGGCTGATGGGAAATGAGTGCTGGAAGAGAAAGAGGGCCAAGGAACGCAGAGATGCTGCAGATGAGAACATGTCTGAAGGGTAATGTTAGATTCAAGGAAGGACTTTGTTTTCCCTTCCTGTTTCTCTTCCTCTTCTCTTTTATTTCCTCTTTGTTTTTATATTAGAAAATCAAAAATACATCTTTTTCCACTTGCCTGAGGGCTGTACTATGAAGAGAGCTGAAGAATATAAAAAATATATTACGCTGCTGTCTGAAAATAAGACAAAAGAAGATTGCAGAATATTACAATAATCAATTTTATACACTCTTAATGCCTGCTGCATATTTCTAAGGTGACAAAGGTTAAACTTGATACAGCACAGTTAAACAAATTCAGTCTCACGCTTTCCCATAATGAAGGAGACCTGGAAATCATAGTTTCATAGTTTAGCAGAAAAAAATAGTTCCATGAAACTGCTCATTACAAGGTCTGAGGATTATCTTGAGTAACCTTGAGCATCATCAGACGTCTCTATCAACTCACATGAAAACAATCTAGGTGAATAAATAGCATTGCAGATAGCATGTATTTTTCATTTTGGGGTGAACTGTTCAATTATTACAGTGGTGTTTCACAGACTCTAAAAGCAAACATCCTCTGCACATTTTTCATCCATTTAGGATGATAAAAAAAACTTTTAGGCTTATTATTTGTGAAAAATAAGCAGTTCCAGTTCTCAAAATCTTATATTTAATTTCCAGTATTGCAAAAAGCCAAATGTTAACCCTGTCATTGTTTAAAGAGACAGGATTAAAACTATACTGAACAGGGAGCTCCAAACTCTAAAAGCCCTTTTTACCCTTTAAATGGAAAGTTACCAAGGCAGTTAAACCCATAACATAAAAGTCATGATCATAACTACTATCAGACAGAAGCAATTAAACAAGGCGACATTTAAGATGATCTATACTGCCTGTCTTCATCGAGCCACTTGTCAATATTCAGCATGTCCTCAACTAAACCAAAAAAAGGTATCACAATCATACCACTTCACTTTAAAGTATTGAGTTGACATTAAAAATGAATGATAGAGTCTCTTCATCCTCATCTCCTATAGCTGGAATGATCACCAGGGAGGGATCTTTGATAGTTATGCCTGCGGGCATCTGCCAGCTCATTATTTCCTTTCGAGAAATATTGTCACAAATAAATAAGTGACTTGGTGTGGTATTGATTTGTTTTGAAATGAATTCCTGTCTTGGGCTGGGTAATTAAAGCTGGGCCTGTCCCAGTGTCCCACAGTGCACCCTCTCGTGTGCATTTTATTTAGCTAAACTAAATGTGGCTGTAAACTGGCAGCATTGAAGCAAAGATTATAACATGCAACAACTAAATGGTGACTTGTTCTAAAATTTCAATTCTGGCAAGTATAAGCTGTTACAAACTAACAGTTATTTTCTGTGTTGATTAATCTGGTAATTTTTTTGTTTATTGCTAAACCAATTTGGTCGTTTTAACACTAGAAACTAAGAAATGCCCATTGTAATTTCCAGCAACCTGTTCTACTTGAATGTTTATACAAAATTTAATGGCAATCAGCCCAGTAGTTTTTTGAGACATTTCACTCAAAGCCACAAATGTCAGCCTGCATGTAGTGTGAGAGGAAAAGTCAGGGGTTAAGACACATTAAGACCACTGATGTCTCTACAAAATGTTGTACCAATCCATCCAATAGATGTTGAGATATTTCACTGGGAAAGTGAAAAATGTGACCTATTGGTGGTGCTAGAGGAAAAGTCAGAGGATCATTTACGGTTGGGCGATACAGCTAAAAAAAATAATCTCAATAAAATGTGTAATTGTAGTTGATAGTGATTACTATGGTTTAGTTTTAATGACCTATTTTTGATAAAGACCAGTAGAGAAATGGTTGAATTCAACCACTTAATTTGAATTTAACCAGCTTACTTTTAATTTAACAACTTAATTTATACATGCTCTACTTATAGCATGCTCCATGATCAAGGGATATGATAGGCTTTTTATGAGCCAGGGCATATTCATTATATTCTTTCAAGGCAGTGAAAGCACGTAGCGAAACTATTGAGCAGATTGAAACTATTGGACATTCTAGTGACCAATTTTCTCATTGCTAGTCATGAAGTGTCTGTTACCAATACTTTTTATCGCCCAGGTCTGGGATCACTAAAATTATTAGGATTTATCCTCTGGGGACCATGAATATCTGTACAAAATTTCATGACAGTTGTTGAGATATTGCAGTCTGGATCAAAGTGGCGGTCCAACACGCTGACAGACATCACCATCCCTGGAGCCACACTGCTGGTGTGGCTACAAAAGAGTAAAAGCAACAAATCTGAAGCTGAAATTTCTGCGTGAAGAAATGGCTTAAACTATTAAATCATAGTCAAAATATTTGCAGATTAAATTAATGTCAATGGATTTATTGATTTATTGACTGATTGTTTCAGTTCTACTGGAATCTATTGGAATATCATTTTCATAGAATATTATTTAATGTTTAGTAAAGCAGGATTTTTGCATAGCAACAAAAAAGCAAAAAACAAAACAAATAAACTAAACATACAAATTTTAAGGGTGATCATATTTAGGCTTTTTTTTAATCAGTATATATAAATGGTGTTTTGGCATTAAATACCTCCACATCTCTAATCTAAAATACTGATAAAGAGACAGATATGGTGGGTTCAGTTCAGTTCAGTTCAGCGTTCCCTGTTCCCATTCTCCATGTCCTGCCATGCTCCTGCACAATGTATTTCCTTTGAGAAGAAGACATTTGAGGTAACCGGTAATGGGACAGACAGAAGGCTTTACATCTTCTGGTTTAATTTGTGCTGACCTCCCTAGCCCCTAAACGGTACTTGTTTTCTTACTTTATGGAAAAATCAATAGCCGTTCTGACAGAAAACAGCTCCGGAGAAGAAATAAATGGGAACACCATGGCACGCTGTCAATCATTTCTCACTTACACAACGCCAACGCTCTTGATTGCTGCTCAGTAGACTGCCACACCGTACTGAGGGCTGAACAATCGAATGGTTAAGCCACGGCGGAGGCAAAGGATATGAACAAATGGCAGCGGTGATGAAAGGTTGACAGTGGTACAACAGCAATATTTATACTCAGAGAGTGTACGCTCCATTTGATGTCGGACACAGATGCCATTGTTGAAATGTCTTCTCTGGTCTCCATTCATTCCATTAACCTTTTTCATATGGAGTGTCTGGTCTCTCCTCAAGGTCACTCCTCTTATGTGCATACTGAGCAGAGCTTCGCCTTCAGCCACCCAAGTGCAAGGGGAGCAGATGTTGGCAGCTCCAGTTGGGCTCCACATCCTTGATTAGACCTGGCCCAGCCTGCTGGCAGTGAGGCCACCTGGCACCCAGGCTGGCCGCGGCAAGCAGGCTTCACCTGTGGGTAGACGCCGTCCCGGGCTCAGCCTCAGTCTCCAGCTGTGCGCCGCCACTACTGGTGACTTCAACCCTGCATGCCACCAGAAAACAAAGCCATTGTGCGTGCTTTTCTCACACTCAGTTGTAATTTATATTTTGAAAACTCTACAAGGAGTTTTTTTTTTGGGGGGGGGGGGGCCGTGCAGCATTTGCTGAAGTTAATTTTCATAAATCTCTGAGACTAATCCAATTACTGCAGCTCAGGGATGGTGGGATAACCTTATAATCAGACACCCATGGAAGAGGGCATGGATTTGGGTTGAGGCGGCTTGTTTGAAGAGCCCACAGATCCATTGTTATCAGCGCTTTGCCCCCCTCTGTCTCTGCCTCTTCTTTATTCCTCTGCAGAATGAGCCCGAGCTCAATAAATGGCGGCTAGCCTGTAATCTCTGTGCAAACTGGTCTGCCTCTCCCAGGAGCTGAGGATTATATCCTAATGATTAGTGCTCATCTGGATACTGTGTTTTGCTTCACCTCTTCGGCTTGTATAGAGACAATAGAGCCATGTGGGGAGTTCAGCTCTGAAACACTGGAATGCAGTTTTTGCCCTTGCCTTTGTTTCACCATGGACATATGGTATTTCATCTAATTAAGACTTATTTGTCTTCATAGCACCTAATCCACAATAGAATGTATTTATTTTTGACTGGGGGGAGTGCTATTTTGTGTGTGAGTCAAAGTTTGTCAACTTTTCTTGGCAAAGGTCACTGCTGAAGAAAGCAGAGGTGTTTCTTTTGGTCCCAAGAAAAATGGGGGTCTCAATTATTCATGGCATTAATTAGGCAGTACTTAATGGAAACGGTCTCACATCGGCCCTGTGCTGCTCCAAGCGACATCACATTACACCTTTAATACGGATAAATACTTAATGGATGTCTCTAATTAATTGTTTATACCTGTGATTCTTTTTCAAACTTTGCACAAAATCCCTCCAATAAGAAGCAAACACATTTTGTTTTTACACCAAGCTGCTAGAAATAGTTAACCACTGCTTCCTAATGTCTAAAGCTGGGTTGCTTCAACCAGGATTCATGTTAAATCTGATTAAATTATTGTTTAACTTTAAATCATGTTGCACCAAATTTTGAGCTTAAAATTAAGAAAAAAGTCATTTCAACCTCGGTTTAGTTTTAACTTTAAACCTAGATCAAATTTAATTCTTTAGTTAACTTTAAACTCCACTTTATACTGTGATCTAGTATTAAATTTAAATTTAAAATGGCTGACTTCTTGACATGTAATGACAAAAATAATTAAGTTCCTTGAAGAAAGTTAAGAGATTGACTCAACTGAGTTTTATGATGTGTCTCTTCTTTCTTTCACTCCAGTTGACAATTTGGCCAATAGGTTTTTATCAAAAGAGGAGAAATTAGAGTGTCTCTGCTTAGCCATCATGAGTAGGATACTTAGACTAACTAACTTTTTTATCTAGCAAGCCAACAATGTCATTTAGTCAACTTTTTAGTTCGCTACCAAAGGCTATAACATGTTTTTTACTTTACTTTTTAGCTAGCTCACAAACAATTTAATATTTTCACTGTTTAGCTATCTAGCAAAGAATATAATGCAATTATTTTTTAATTTATCTATGTATTAAAACTTGTGTAAGCAAGCATCTCCATATTGATTAAATTCAATTTAATTTCAGTTTGCATCACTAAACTCGGATTTACTAAACAGAGATTAGTTTTACTTGTGCAACTGAGCTGCTTAATTTTAAATCTGGATTTACTCCATTTAAACCCAGTTTTGCTTAACTCTGATCAGAAATAATATTAGCTTAAAATAATCTTTCTTTGTGCAATCAAGTCTAAGAAAGGTTGTGGAATAAAGCATAAAACCAAAATGATTGTAGAGCTCGTGGCTGTGTCCTCTACTGATGCTGGAGTGTTGTGTGTCCCAGATGCCAGCCGATGTGTCCAGAGGTTGGCTCCAGCTGAGCAGAGGCCTGGGGAGTCAGTCTGAAGGGGTGGGACAGGGGGTGGAGAGACGGTCCAGGACTGCTAGGCAAGGCCAGACATCTTCCAGATTCCCCGGAGAGGCCTGCTCCCCCTCACATCCGCGAGAAGCAGATGTGAGAGGGAGATGATGCAGGACCATCTGGCCAGGAAGACGTGCATAGCTGGACGGACGTTTTTGTGATCTTGCCGTCACTGGCAGGCCTCTGCAATATGGCAAAGCACTGTATCAGCGCATATCTGACCCTCCAGCTTTCTCCTATAAGCAAGGTCAGCAATGATAAACAGGAAGCGAAATGCAAGGCAATCAAGAGCATCAGGCTGGCTTTGCTTTCATAATGTACTTTGAATAGAAATTAGCTTTACTTAAAGGATAAGCCTGCTGTTATCTGACTTATGGTCAACTAATGTCATGAAAAGAACAAAACCACCAATGCATTAGTCCGTCTCTCAATACTTCATGACTTCCTTAACCTGTCTGAGATGCTCAGCCCCAAGTCCGTTTGTTTCTACAAATAAATTAATATCTATACAAATATACTGTAAACAGACTGCAGTTGAACATCAGCTTGCTTGGTAATGCTGACACATTTACAGAAATACTAATAAATGTGTAAATTATTTGTACTCGACACCTTTAAGATATTGACCAAAATAACCAAGTGCCAAGTAGTATCAAAACCTTGCTAGTCAAACGATACCAGTATGTTATCTATTGACTATTCATAGGGTTTTTGCTTGTGGCTAATCACAGCAAGCATGTTTAGATTTAATATAAAACTTTGGCTATACCACATGCCTGTGCCGTCTGCTAAAAAATAAATATATAAAATGCAGAAAGATTATTTCAGGAGTGCCTCCATTCACATGATGGGTTCGATTGAAGTCTAAAAAAGTTATCAGATGAAGTACTCTATTGATATTGTTATCACTTTAAGGTTACTGATGTTGGTGCTGATATCAGTACCCAGCTCCATTTGTTCCAACAAAAGATGGAAATCTTACAAAAGGAAAAAAAAGGTCACAAATATAGAGTATATACTGTTTTGGAAGACTGGTGACCCTGACCTAAGTTGACATGTGAAATCTGTGTTACGGCTTTCTCCAATTCCAAGACTCCAGCCATTAGTCTGGAAAAAAAGACACTTGGACACCAGCCTTCATTAAAGGATACCTGCCACGTACTGGGACTGTGATTGAATATTAGTTTGGTTGCTAAGTGATATGTTTACAGAAATGTTTATAAATGTGTGTATTTTTTTTCTAAAAGGCTTGGTATTTTCCCAGAACAGCTGGGAAGTGTAGTTTTCAGTAAATGCTACTTAAATAGCGGTGAATAGTACATTTGTGGAGGACTATTTTCACCTGTGGATCAATACACAATAGTAAGCATTTTTGATAACAGTACAACATATATGGGAATGACTCAAGATAAACTAAAGTGTCAACCAGTGCAGTGATGTAATTTGTCCTTTAAGATATCTGGTATTCAGAAAAGGCTTTAGGAAATGTTTGTTAAGATATTCAGTTAGTAGTTATTGAATACATGTGCTTGTTACATTTTGTTAGAGTGAGAAATGACAGCAGTGTGACAGTTTTATATACTTTTCGGAGGGAAGAAATCCTTTTCTGAGCTCTTGTCACTCCATCTTCATCACCTCCACCCTTCTGTTAACACCCCCCATGACCTTGGAGTGTCTGGAGGTCCCAGTTCAAGGTGGCTGAGGTGTGAGAAAGGCAGAGAAACCCAGGGTGGTCTGGGGTAGCAGAGGGGGGCCCAGAGGGTGTGGAGGCAGTGGGGTTGCCTGGGGGTGTGGAGAGGAGCAGCGATGGAGCAGTCTAGGCAGTCAGCAGCGGCAGCCCACACAGCAGATGTTGGCCAGTTGTTGTGTGGAAGTGGCACGTCTGTGGGTCGCTCTGTGTGTGGGGCACACCCAGAGGGAGGGGCGGGCAGGGGAATGTGTTTCGCTCTCCTGTCATCCTCCACAACGCAGGCCAGATTAGATTGGAGCTGACAGCGGAGGATATTCAATTAGATTGTGCATGTCACTCAGTGGCTTCGATCAGAGCCTCCCCTCATGCCTTTGTGTTTGCTATCGCAACAAGGGAGAACACAGCACGCTGTGTCTTTTTGTGTCATTTCCATTTATGTCGACCTCTAGCTCCGGACTTCTTCATTATTTTTATTATTGAATGTTACATGTTAAATATTGACATTACGGGGCCATGTATATTTTTGATTCACATTGTTCACTTTTCAGATGCTATAACATTGTCTGACCTAAAGGACCCATCAGGTTTGAGATGACAAATCAGAACAGAGTTATTCATCCTCAAATGTCTTTGATATTAAAGAAACAGGTCAGTGGGAATCATTCACATGTGATGTTCAGGCTTGGTAAAAAGATAACTGTATCCCATTACTGTTACAGAAGTAAATACAATAAAACAATGAAAAATACATTTCATAGAAATGGGGATTATAAGCAGGATTACAATTTTAAAATACATTTAAAAGAAAGAACAATATACTACCATGCGTAGTGCACATACATTACAACACTTCATGTGTCGTGCTCTCACAGAGTGGAAATATCACCATTATTTTGCCTATAAATCAGAAAAGCGGGGGAAAAAAATTACAGCTCAGTGCAAGGTCTGCTTTCCAGCGGTGAAAATGCTGTCATCATCTAACAACTCAACATCTAATTTAAAGTAACATTTATTCTATTCTATTAAGCACTGTTCACTTGTAAACTACTCATAGACACTTATTTTATACTTAATTTTTTTAGACACTTATTTTCATACTTCACTTGTTTGATGCTCTATTGTTTTATGCTTTCTGTATATTAGTTACTGTAACTCTGGAGCTGTCTGGCACAAGAATTTCCTTCGGGATTAATAAAGTTCTATCTTATCTTATCTTATCTTATCTTATCTTATCTTAAAACCAACCACTAATGTTAGCTAAACAGACCAAACACTAACGATAGCTACACAGATGATCTGTTATATATTAATATAATAAATACATATAAGGTACATTTAAAGTTTGTAATTAATTACTGCTATTCATCTAAATGTGCATACGTACACGCACACAACAAAGTAAGAAACAGCTGGACAAACAATAAACTGAACGAACATAAAAGATTATATTAGGCCAAACAAATTCACCATATTTGGTACTGAGGTAATCCAAATGAAACAGAAAGTAATCAAGTCACGTTACTTTATTGTGATACTTGGATTAGGTTACTGACTACAGGACAGTAATTATTTTGAAGTAACCTTCCCAACCCTGGTGTTTTTCTTCTTTTCTTTGCAGGGAAACCAGCAGTACCTGCAGCAGTGACCCTGGCCTGTTCACCAATGATGAGGGGAGACAAGGTATTAAAAAATTAATAACTTGAACATACAAGGAACTGTTAAATTCAACAACTTCATCTCTTCATGAGGTTCAAACTAGTAATTGATTTGATTTTGAGTATTTGGAGCTCACAGATGAAGCTTTCTTGATCGTGTGAAGAAAGATGACAAGCTGTCAGATTTGGACAATACTCCGCTCCACTCTGAGGGAATGCTGGGGCTAGAGAGGGAGGTTTCGATACAATGGGCTGGTTGCTGGGCACCCAGGCGACTCTAATAAGACGTTGTCATGTCGTGTTAATGAGCGCTGAAGCCTTTGCTAATCTCATTAGCCGTGGTGGGGCCAAGCGGCCTCTGATTTAACAGTTGTCACTACACCTTGACTGTGAGAGGCATGGTTCCTGCGTGTTCTTTGCTGACTGACAGGTCTGAGGAGAGCTCGGCGTCTGGGGACGAGGCTGGTGTTGTCTGGTTGTCTGGTAGGCTGTAGTAAAAGGAGCAAGTCATTATGGACGCACAGGCGTGTCAGTGGAAGCTCCACTGAACTTTGTCAGGCCATCAAACATATGGCAGCTTATCCTCTCTGAAATTATATGACTCTGAAAAGCTAAAAAAGACAGAATATGATGTTAATTAAAGTCCCCCTCCAATTAAAAATATGGTTTTCTTCTTGTTTCTACACTTGGATGTTTGAGCTTCACTGTGCAGAATCATGATTGTGCAGAGTTTGAGACTTGAAGGCTGTTTTCATGCTCATCTGCTGAAAGTTTAAAGTTTCTCTGTGCTCGTTACAAATCTGGTTTCAAGGGGAGGGCCTACGAGCATGATTTGTGACATCACAAATAGTTTGGAAGCCAATCCTGGCCCAATCTGCAACTTGTCTAAGTGTGATGTAGAACGACTTTGTCCAGCAGGAAAAGTTTAGAAATGAACAAAATTTGCATATAGATTCTTGAATTTTTAATGTGGAAATTATACCTTTTTTTTTTTTTTTTGAGGAAAACACATCCAATCACTCTATTTGTATATACTGTATGCCTCAATATGTCTGCAGGAGATCTTTAAATTTCCCCAAACAGCTCATGCAGCAGAAGTGTTTTGTAACGATGTCCCTAACAGTATTGTTGTTTACAGTGCACATCCTATGATGCTGCTTGATTTTTGGACATACCAATTCTATGGTGGTGGTGTTTTTGACTTCATCATTTTAATGAAGGCTGCAGTGGCACTGCCATGATTAACTGCTGTCTGTTTGGCAGTGCTGCAGACTTATTTGGAGCTTACAGTGGGTTATTGGCAGTACTCTAGATAAGTTAGGGTTTTCAGAGTCTGAGACTGTGGGCCTCCCCTCAGACAAAGCTTGGAAACAAGCGCTGACCCTCAGTTCACTTCAACTAGTTTCACTCAATTCCTGGAGGTCTACAGGATCGTGATTACGTTATTTGATCCTATAGACACTCAACAATTGAGCCAAGCTGTTTTAAATAACTTCAGACTACATCAAATCCATGAAAAAAAGTTTGTCTGAAGG
>JAJHUR010077753.1:0-47806 GCA_027495735.1 Lutjanus campechanus | reverse complement strand
ATGTGGAAAGGGATAAGTAATTTGTAAACAAGTTTATGATCATGTGCTCTGTGCAGAATACAAAAGAGGAGAAACGGGGCAGGACATTGCATGCAACAGAAAGAGCAGAGAGGGGGCATAATCCTCTGTTCTGGCACAGACAACACAGTAGAGACGGGGGTATCCCCATTAGTGAGGAATTGGTTTGGAAGGTCAACACTGCCCCCGTGTGTTTCAACTTCAAACAGCACCTACAGGTCTTTCTCATCAGGAGACCTGGGTTTGCTTCTAGACCCGGTCAATTTGCTTCAAATTAAGTGCTTGTCAGGTTGTTGAACAGTGTCTCACCTTTCTGACATGGAAATTGGGGTCTGCATCATGGTTGGGGAGATGGACGATGATGGTGATGATCAAATCAGATCTGACACCACTGACAGATTGTCAGCACTGTTATTTGAAAGTGATCAAATTGGATTTTTTGTCTCCAGACTTCACCGACATGTCAGCATGGGTTGATGTGGTAATGACGCAGGGGTCAGTATATACGTACACTGGTGACGCAGCTTTCCAATATGGAAGCATGAGAAATGGAGAGAGTCTGAACAGAGCCCCCCCAAAGTACCAGCAGACAATATATTTCAGCATCTTTCCGTAGACTGTTGTCCTTGTTGTCTTCGTAGCAGCATGATTCTGCTCAGCCGCTCTGATGCGCCTCCGTCACTCTGGATTTGACGTCATTGTTGTGTGTTGCGTTGAAAGTGACACTAAAGACACTTTGGCTGCTCAAACTCGATTTCAGAGCGTCTGGACTGAGACACATCAGTAGAAATCCAATTGGAATCCCATTTCAAGCCCCTTCCAAACGTGTCCTGGGCCCAATTTGCAAAAACTGCATTTAAATTTGGGCTTTTGATGTCCAGACTATCTAAATTTAATCTGGATATGCAAAAAAGCAGTTTTGGGCTGCCAGTCTAATTGCTGGACTCATGAGAATTTTGGACCTAAAAATTGGATCACATGCAAAAAGAGGCTGAAAAACCCATAATATTGCATTTGGGCACCCATTTGCACTCTTCAAAATGGTGTGTTTTGATGCAGAAATGACTCTCCTTGTCAGAAGTTACCTTGTGAATGCTTGTCTGCACCTGACTCTGTTGAAGTGTTCACTGTCGAACGGATAAAACAGAATAAATTGTCATTCTGTGACAAACATTGACTCTTCCACTGATCCATCAGACTGAACTGTGTACTTAAAATAGAACCCCAAACTGATTTCAATGTACATCAAAGGCAACCTTCACAGTTCATACAACTTTGTAAAAAGTAAAATTCAAGCCCCTTTCAAACACTTTCAAGGTACGTAAACCAAAACTTTCCAGACTCACAAAACCTTTATCATCACATCTAAAATGTTACTGTGAATGCAACTGCAAAAAATGCAATTTACATTATTACCCACAGCAATGGATTAATTTTATTTATTTCACCATCTGTTCATATCAACTTTGACTGTCTGTTTTGATCATAATTATTTAATGCTATTAGTGCTAGCTATTATGTAGATTATGTTGAAAATATATTAAAAAGGGTGCCTACACCTTTTCTAAAGTCATCAAACAATTCATTTAAGCATTTTCGAGGTTCAAGCCATTCCAGCACCTTAAAGCTGTGCTAAATTACATATTTATTTATATACATACTCAAAATGATTATTTTACTTCTTAATCACATTAAATCAAATGATACTGTGCCATAAACATCCTTATGTTTTATGATGAACATAAGGTTGACACATTAAAGAAAAATCTGTCACACTCTGTTTCCAACTCATATCTTCATCTGAAAAATTGACTATTCAGGCAGATAACGAATTATAAAAGTAATGCAATCACAACTTCAAGCAGTCTCAAGCACTTTGTCCAAAATCCAAGCACTTTTCAGACCTTGAAACACGATGAAGGATTTCCGGCATGAATTCAAGCATATTCCCAACCTTGAATACATAACTGTTAAAATTAAGCATTTTCCAAACTTTCAAGACTTTATGAACCCTGAACATTACTAGACATTAAACTTCTATCATTAAGTCAAACATCTTGAAGATTTCTCCTCATCTTGAACAAAGCTATGGAACAGTGAAAACACATGTTTAGAGTGCCTACCTCGTACTTGAACGTTGCATCAAGGAGAAATTCCTGCAGCATCCTCTCTCCCAGCTCTTTACTGGCCTGGTCGCTCACAAAGTGAAGGATCAGCACTTCTCCTTCCAGGAAGCGTCCGTGCTTCACCATAGACAGCATGGCCACCCTGAACTTGTCCTGCAGGCTCCGGCTCTTGTCCACCTTGGTGAACATCATGAGTGCATGGTAGTGATGGTCACCAGCATCACTGGTCCTGAATCCCTCGCTCTCTCCACCTACATCTCGCTCCTCTCCCTCTTGCTCCTCTGATCCAGCTGGGTGTGAGAGGCCGGTGTCCACAGTGAGGTCTGCATCATTCCTGTTGGTGTTGTGGCTGGCCTGGGTCTGCTTGATCCTCTTTGTGGTGCTGGAGAAGTTCTGCCTCTCCGAACCAAAGTAATAAAAAGCTACAACAGCAAGTGCAGCAGCCAGGAGCAGCACAAACTGATAGGACCGGAAAGTGCTGATCCTACCCATGATTCTGGCTACCAGTCTTAGGATGCCCATATCTCCGTGCTGGTGTCATGAGAACGGGGGCAGACATGGGAAACTGTTCACCATTTTATGTCCATCTTGTTCACAGTTATATTTCTTAACTTGCAAACATTTTCCTGAAAGAGAAAGAAAACTAATTCAAAGACCAAAACCTGTAGGAATGTGAAGGTCTAGGGTTGCAGCGGTACGCTGTTTCACGGCACACCATGATATGAAAATGGATAGTTATCATACAATGTGCACTTGTTTATCAACAGCATTGAATTCTACAGTTTTAGTGTTACTAAAAAATATAGGACATGATATTTAGTGAAATTATGTTATAAGTATTAAATTTGTTCTTGTCTATTTTAGTAACCAAACAATTGGTTGAGTTTTTGAGGTTTAAAAAGAAAAAGTAAAAACTTCTTCAGGGTGAATATTTTCTGGTTTCTTTACTCCTTTATGACAGTAAACTGAATATTTTTGGGTTGTGGACAAAACAAGACATTTGAGGACATCATGTTGGGCATTAGGAAACAGTGATCAATATTTTTCACCATTTTATGACATTTTATAAACCCAGGGTTTCTGCAGGTTGAGACATGTTAAATTTAAGAGTGTTCAAGACACTATGATGCAGTTTGAGACCTTTTGCCATCCATATTTGCAAAAATGTAAAAGAGTCACTTAAAATAATTAGATTTAGTTTTGAAAACATCCTTTGCACTTTTTGTTAAACTGAAAAAGAAACTTTGCAACATCTTTTTAATTCTCCCCATAACAAATGAATTTGTTTTGTTTCTACAGGATCTCTTTGAAGCTTCATTACAATCCAAAATTCACTTTAAATAACAGCATTTACTAACCATCTCCGGTATAAACAATCAGACAATTTAATCTATCTCATTTCATGTGTGGATAATCACCAACATCACTCTTCATCTCTCCTCCTACTATTATGTCTATTCCAGTATAATTCTGTTCCTCGACTGGGCAATCGAAAGATAAATTGGGTGTTTTTACACACGTGCTCTCATTTTTTCCTAGTCTTCTGATACTTTATGTAAGATGTGCTTTTTAAGCCTTGCCATTTACACTTTTGCCTCTATAACACTGGTTTCCCAGAACACTGCAGGCAGTGTTTTCACACGTTTCACCTAATGTTGCGCCGTAAACACACAGGCCTATAAACTTCTAAAACCCCAATGTTTTCATGGGCACAAAATATAATGTATCTTTACAGAAAAGGGCCAGAAGTTAATCTACTTGCCTGTCTCATGTGGTTGATCTCTGCAGCTCCATCTTGACAGCTGGTTCAGGGATTATGCTGCCTTGAGTTGTTGACCTATTTGGATCCGCAACTTTATGAAGGAACATTAACCAACGTTACACTGAAATTTAGCAACACCGTAAACATGCATGGCATGAGATATAATCAAAATATCTGCAGCAACAAGCGCTGCAGCAACCTGTTGACATGCATGAACCCGGGATGCTAAGTTAGCAAGCCACGACTTTGCGCCTAGATGTGGGTCGTTGAGTTGCTCTCCGGTCCTGTTTGTTTAACCCGAGCACAAATCCAAGCACTCACTGATTGTTTAACACTGCCGATGTATGTTTGCATAAATCAGTCGCTCTTGAAATATTACGATGTTTGCATGAGAAAAACGACAAAAAGAGACTTGATTAGGACATACCACTAGCTAGCAGCCTAGCAACAAAATACTGACACAACCTAAACCACACCCACTTTGATTTCCGACGAGCCATGCTGCCTTTACGTACAGTTGGAAAAATTCCAGTTGTAATTTTTACATACTGTATGAATGAATCCCAAGTAAATTAGACTTCGTTGTGCAGTAATATAAATTTGATTGATTGTTTTTTTTTATTTGTCGTTGTTGTTTTACAGTTTATATCAAACTTTTAGATGATGTATGATAGATTCTACTCAGTATTCACAATGACTAAAAACCTAATTTTGCATGCCGAACATTGTCTGAAAATATATATTTTTTAAAACATAAAGATCTCAACTAAAGGACTAGTGGAGTTGCAGAGATGTATGGAAAAAAACTTGTTTTTTAATTTAAAAAAATATTCAGGGTGGAAGGCGAAGAAATTATTTAATTGCATAGGTTCTTAACTGTGGATATGACTTTGTAAGTGTTTCTACATGAGTAATGAGAATATATATAGTTTGCATTAAATATACATACAAACATATATAAACATATTCATATTAACATACTGCACATGATGCACATTTTTCTACTGAGCTTTACTGTATATAAACATCAGAGGTGAAATTAAGTACTGTAGGCTACTTAAGCGCAGTCTTGTGGTGTTTTCCTTGAGCATTTTCATTTGATGCTACTTTATATGCTACTGCGTTGTAAAACAAACAACTACATTTATTTGACAGCTACAGTTACCAGTTACTTTCCAGATTAACATTTTACTAGAGCTAGACCAATAAATCATGTGTGTTCAGGCTGATATATCGGCCAATATCAGCTTATTGAGGATATATCAGTACTAGTGAATATGTCTGCTGATGAGTAACAAGAAATTGTTCGTACAGAAATGCCAAGCTAGGCTTTAGGTGATTTAGAAAATGTGTCACCTCACTATTACATAGTTTATTTTCCAGAGACCACTGAAAAGCTGATTTTAAAATATCCATGGGTATAATTTGGTTACGATTCTTTAAAAAACAGAGTAATCTAAGGGATTTCTATCAAAATTGCTTTTTATGTCATGTTTTTATCTAATAATTAAAAACTATTGGTTGACATATCATTATTGGATGTTGTAAATTGATTAATTGATAAATTGATATTAGTATTAGCCTCAAAAATCCAGTAATATCCAGGTTACAGATTTTAAACATAAAACACAAAGTTAGCTTATTCCGGTATAATACTATATCATGATGAAAGAAGTAGTATTAGTGCGTTTAATTCGGTAAAAGATCTCATTACTTTTTCCTTTTAAATATCAACCAGAAACATATTATCACGATTACGCCCTATATGAATGGGACTATTCGTGTTTGGTAGGGGAAAAATTCTTAACTACGAGCTTACAAATTGTACGTGAAAGCAGCATCGCTGCCTCGCGACATTTTGGGCAGCTGCTTTGTTGCTGTGTGCAGCTCTCGGCCGTTGTCTTGTCGTCCGCAGCAAATGTTAACCACCTTCTACATGCATGAAAGATGCTAACTTGTGTATTCGCCTGATGTTTTTTTCCTCGTAAACGTTACTCATCTCGTTTCTTTTGTTTAAAATTCAGGCACGTTGCTAGCGTAAAGCTAGCTAGCTTGATTAGCAGTCGCGAAAATGAACTCCAACACGCACGTCATTCAGGTGACAAATGTGTCCCCGAGCACAACGTCCGAACAAATGAGGACTCTGTTTGGATTCCTCGGAAACATAGAGGAGCTCAAATTGTTTCCACCTGAGTGAGTATAATGAACTTTAATCCGCAAACGGTGTCTTACCTAACGTTAGCTGTAACGCTGGGCTCCCGTTGAGGCCTGTAGTGTAGAGTAGGCCTCATTGCACGGCATGCTAATGCTAACGTTTGCCCGCGTCTTTACTGAATGCAGCAGCTGTCACTCCCCTTAACGTTACCACATGATGAGAGACATACTGAGGGCTTTTCCTGTTGTGCATTTATGTGAGTGATTTAGTATAGACTTAAATCCCCCTTCTTTGTCAAACGGTTTGTAAAAAGCACATTTAGCCGATTAATCGGTCGACAGTTAATTAAGCTAACAGCGTTGACAAATTTTTAATTGTTTTGGTCAGTTATCAAGCAAAATGGTAGCACATAAATTTATAATGAGATTTACAGATTTACTAACGGAGAAATGCTGTTTACTTAATGGTACATAATTAATTGAAATGTAATATAAATCGCCTTTGACAGAACAGCATTATAATATTAATGAATCACTGTAGTGCTGCAGAGATGCCCTGGCCTACACATCTTGTTCTCCAGGTGTAATAAAAACATGTTTTGCATGCAGTGAAAATGAAAATATTTACAATGATAGCAAACACAAATGTATATCATCATATAGTTGAGTAACTGAAAATAGTGCAAATCCAGCATTTTTGCTTGGTAAATGACCATGAAAATTGCTGAAATTATGCCAGCTTGTCAATAAATTTATTAATTTGAGATTTATTTATTTTTTTAAAAATGGGACATACATATTAATGAACATTTCCATGTAAATATGTTTCATCAATCTTTTCAATACTGAAAAATACTGAATATTGGCCTGTTCAGGCCCCTTTAACTCTCTGTTTTATATAACTGAAAATGCAATGATTTGTGCATTTTCACTTTTTGTTTATGTTTAAACATTAAATACTTGAATGATTGGAAGAGAAATGGTCAGATAAGTCAGTAGTGTAAATAACCTGTTGCAGCCCAAGATGTAACAAATACAGCATTTTCTGAACGTAGTATACGCTGATTTAAAGCAATTTTCCACCCCAGAATAATAGTCCACTCAATATGTACTCACCCCTATGCTGATGTGAGGATGGGTGAAGATCTTCAATTCACAAAACAATCCTGGAGTTTCAGCAGAAAACAGGGTAGCAGCCAAATCCAGTACAGTTGCAGTGAATGGTGACTATGGATAAAATGTAAAAAAATAAATAAAAAAACACACACAAAACAAACGCAAAATGTCTCCATCCTGCTTGTGTGGTGCAATCCAAGTGTCCGTGAGCCGCGACATTAAAATTTAACCACAAAAGACGCCATTTACTCCATGTTTTTAGCCGAAATATCAACTGTAGCCTCCCAGATGGCATGTAAACATGGCGTTGATGTCTAGCAAGACTTTGTATATCTCTTAATGGATGCATGTGTGAAAATATCACAAGATTTCTTGTGCATCTGGCTCGCGTCTGAGAGACTACAGTTGACCTTTCAGCTAAAAACATGGTGTAAATGGTGTCATTTGTGGTTAAATTTTAATGTCGCGGCTCACTGACACTTGGATTACACCACATGAGCAAGATGGAGACATTTTGTGTTTGTTTTGTGTTCTTTTTTTTTAAACATTTTTTCCATAGTCACCATTCACTGCAATTGTACTGGATTTGGCTGCAACCCTGTTTTCTGCTGAAACTTCAGGATTGTTTTGTGAACTGAAGATCTTCACCCATCCTCACATCGGGATAGGGGTGAGTACATATTGAGTGGATTATCGTTCTGGGTTGGAATATCGCTTTAAAGGGATAGTTCAGATTATTTGAAGTAGGTTTCTATGAGGTACTTTTCCATAGTTGGTATTACCTACAGTAGATGGAGGTCAACAATGAAATCAGTAATTTTACCTCACAAAACACAGGAGTTGCTGATCTACCGCTGCCTGGATCGGTTAGTTTGTTTTATTGTGTGACTTCAGTGAATCAGAACTAAGCTTTAAAGGCTGTCTGACTGCATTTTTTTTTTCTCTCTTAAGGTGTACTGTTTTTTTGTTTTTCTTTTTGTTCAATGTGGCAATTATAGCTTTTCCTGCTCAACCTGTCTGTAGCAGTACATTGTTTATCTTTCGTGCTGGTACTCTCTGCTTCTCTAAACTGGGGCGTGCCACTCTGCATCTACTGTAGGTAATGCACTGATTTAATGCATCCCCACTTCGAATAATCCACATGATCCCTTTACTGTAGTAAATGCTGATTTTAACTAAGTGGAAAAACAAATAAATTTCACATTAATAGTATGTCACTGACTTCCTGTTGCTAATCCCTTGGGTTCCCTTCATCCCATTTGGGACACTAATGAGCTTGTGCAGTGCATACTTTACAGTATTTTAACACTGACTATAGAAGGAAATAATTGTCTCTGCTTTGTATTCTCCTCGATCGAATTACACCTGGCTTCTCGGCAGGTAGGACATGTCAAGGACTGTAACAACAACATAGTGACAAGTCAATCAATTTCACTCGCAGGCAACCAGTGGGAAAAAGATAATGATTCAAAGCATCAGTGATTGACAGTGATATTTGATTCTCAACAGATTAATATTACAAGACACTATGATCAAATATTTCTATGATACTATATCAATCTAAGCAGAGGATGTAAAGATCAGAGATTGGGACAAGATCATATAGTCCCTAATCCATTATTAACACAGCTGTCCCTGGGGACACACAACTCATTCAAGTCAGTTTGAAGAAGGCATGTTGGGTCTCCTTGTTTGTATTCTTTGCACAACATATCTGTATTTTTTTCCAGTGACTCTCCCTTGCCTGTGACTTCACGTGTCTGTTTTGTAAAGTTCCTTGAGTCTGAGTCGGTGGGAGTTTCCCAACACCTGACGAACACCGTCTTCGTGGACAGAGCCTTGATTGTGGTCCCCTTTGCTGAAGGTGGGTGTCTGTTTTATTCCTGTCTCACTCACATGGCTATCTCTGAACATACATCACAATGTGTAGGCTGTTGTAATAGATTTGCAAACACTATCTGAGCCATTGTGAGTCTTTTTTGACCAAGCAAACTTAGCGAACCTTTTCTATGCTTGGCATTTCTAGGTATGTAAAAGGGAAATGTACATTTGTGTCCATGTCTTACAATCTAGCTGTAAACTTCTCTCTCTGTTATTTGTGTTGTGGTTTTCATAGTGGACAAGTCATTTGCAGAGAGCCCCTTCCTTGCTGGCTGAAAGTGGTCCTCTGCTGCCATCAGGAGATTAGAAAAAATAATGGCACCAGGCTCGCAAGCCCCCCTTCTCTCTCTTGTTCTGCAGTAAAATATTAACTCTTTATTTTTTTTTTCTCTCTGTTCAAGGCATCTTTTCTATTTAAAAATTTGCCACACAACTCTTAAGCAAAATGAGGGGGTGGGGGAGAGGGCGCAGGGCAATCTCAATTCCTCACATGTTCAAAGGATTTTAATAATTTTTTTCAAAATAAAATGTATGTCGTTCAGTAGGCATGCACCGACCAAGGGATGCCCCGAGCAGATCTGCTGGATTGATAATGAAACTGATTATTTTCAATTAATTGGTATTGACATAAGTTCTGATCCTCTGTTTATATTTTAATTGTTTTCATTCAAAATGTCCTATTGTGCTTGAACCAACGAATTTCACTTCATGATACTTCCACTGACAGCATGCATCAGTGACAAAAGCCACTTTAGGTCTCCTCTATTTCAGCAACATTTTGCAGGTGTTATACACCTCCAAGAGATCTGCAGTTAAACAGTTGTAACTTGGGTATAATTTGTTATGTAGCATACACGTAGTTGATTTGGGGTCATAACAGACCCACTTTGAGGCATTTTTATCCATTGATTATTAACCAGAACAATAGGAATCCTTTGAAGACCCTGCACATACACACTGGTGTTTTCAGCCACTGGCTGATTAGCCCTGTGTTGGGTAAGGTCGGGTGGGGCTGTGGTGGGAGTTTGCTCAGGTCACCAAACTCCAGGCGTAAGTTTCCCCGCCCTTCCAGGTGAAATAAAACTTAGAATAGAGTGAGGGAGATGTCAGTCGAGCTCAGTCTTATGCCATGGTCACACATGCGCAAATTTGTGTCCTCACTTTGTGTGGAGGTCAAATTTGTGAACTTTGAGCAGCAAAGTTGCAACTTCAACCAACAGCAAAGATGTGTGTGTGAGAGACGTTTGCCTCGGCAGGCGATGGTCACTCCCCTACATTTGCGCATGTGTGACCGTGCCCTTGCAGGTCCGCACAGTGCTTAGGAGAGGTCTAATCAGCCAAATAAGTGAAAACACCTGTATGGGTGTACTGTGGGTCTGGCTTTGTTTTCTTAATGCAGCGCTGTTCACCAAACATCCAAACTGGACTGTCTGATTAAATGTAATCTTTGCCTGGCTAATGCTGCGTTCCAAACAACTTGAAAATTTCCAATCTCTTATTAGAACAAGTCCAGTGGAACGCCACTCAGAGTCTGAGTTTTTACTTGTTGACTCGTCACACAATAATGACAACAGCATATAATTGCCTGTATTTAATTGGGATAATAGATACTATCATTTAGTCAAGTGCCATAAATTAAAATGTATAATGGGGTCTCTTACCTTATGCACCATTTTCCTCTTCTGTTTCATTTATATATGCAAGGAAGCTGTGCCGCTGAGGGGTGCTCCTGTAGCTCCGCTGGCAGAGCACTTTCCATGTGTACTGAGGCTTTCAGTCCTCTGCAGAAGCCACTGGTTTGACTCCTGCCTGCGGCCCTTTGCTGTGTGTCATCCTCTCTCTCTCTACTCACTTCTTCTGCTCTTCAGCTGTTCCTATCCAATCAGCCATGTGTTTTTTTTTTTTAATGTTTGGCATTGTGCAGGGGCACATTTTCCTTAACTGATGAACATGCTGGCAATCATTAATCAGTTAATAAGAAGATAGAAAACACAGATCTTTCTTATTTTAATTTTAATAATTCTAGCCGCACATTAGTAACGGAAACATTAATCCATGAAGCACAAACAATTTAAACTAATAAAATAAGGCTCTCACTTGAAATAGCTGTTCATGTCCGCCTGTCCTTGTTCAACAAGTGGCTCAAAATAATGTAGAATGGGCTGCACTTACTGCCATTTCTAGACTAACAAGGCAGACCTTTTGAGGTCGGAAGTTGGAAATTTCAAGTGGAAAATTCTGACCTTGACGTTGACTGGAACGCATCATTATACACTGAGCAACTGCATACAAAAAGAAAAAAAGAATATAAATGCTGGATCAGAACTTGGTATTGGCAGAATTCTAATAGTTAATTGGCTCTGATCAGGAAAATGTTCGGGACATCCCTACACGCAGCACAAAGCATGCAGGATAGATGAACTAATCAGCTGTGCATGCTAGAATAGATTTTGAAGGTGTGTGCCATCATCTACACAGTTACTTTCAGGAGATGTGGTGGAAGTTAATTAGCACATAATTTGGTTCATTAATCATGATAAGCACACAAACTGCTTTTGGCATTTACCTGCCTCATGTGCCAAAGCCTTGTATTATTTGACACTGTGCATCTGTATTTCCAAATTGTCACTAACACACGAGAGATAAAAGTAGTTTGAAGCCTCTGCTTGATGTTGCAGTAAAAAATGCTTTTTTTATTGACCCTCTCCACACATGACTCTGAAAGAGTTGAGTGACTCTCACGTTTAACAGTGGTGTTTCTTTTGTTGTTGTGTTTTACAGTTCTTTTTCCTGGTTCAGCCAGCCCTATATACCAGGCCCTGCTGAAAATGCCACCAACAGTTTTGTCTTCTGCAGCCTTATCCTGTTTCTCAAGTGTCCTTTCTGTTGTGTGTGTGTGTGTGCGCGTGTGTGTATGTCTCTCTCTCCCTCTCTCTCTCTCCCCTTTTAAAATGTAAAATGTCAGATTAAAAAAAAATAGCCTGTTTTCAGATTGCACAACCATGGATGATCATCTCCATAAGAGTTTCACTTTGATTTTACTGTTTGGTTTTTCTTCAGCTTTGGGCACATTTCTCATGATTGTATCACAGATTTTGCTGGCAATAGCCCTTTATTGTTTAGTGCAGTTTAGCTTTGATGTTGTTTAGTGTTTTTACTGTTGGCTAAACATTAGCAGTATTGTAGCTTGTTAGCTGCACTCTATCTGGTTGCCAAGTAAGTTTTTGTTTTGTTTTTTTGTGGTGGGATTGTACAAAGTCACCACCAAACAAAGCCCAGAAGAGGTAATATGAGTGAACCTTTTCTGTTGTTTTATTGGTAATGGTAAGTGATGTTGAAATGTTCCCTTGTGTCTACACCCAAATCATGAACTTTGTTTTCTGTATCTCAATGTTTTTGTGTGCTTTATAGCGAAGCAGCCGGCGCGAGTCGCTTGTTCATAAAACATCTAATGAAAGTTGAGAGCACATCCCACGGGACAACTGGCTGTGCTTGCTTACGTTTGGTTCATGACTTAAAAAACAAGTACAGGTGATAAAATCTTGGCAGTGTTGACCACAGTGTGTATTGTGACTTTTAAACTCATAGCTGCTAATCCTACAATCATACTTTCACAAAACAAAGTCAGGGATCAAGATTTACAGACAAGACAAACAGTGGACTTTTTATTTTTTACTACAGAGTAGTTAGACTGAGGTGGCTTGTCTGCAAGTCTTGTCTGAGTGTTTATCGATGTTTGCTCAGAGCATGTACTGAAATGTTGTTGTTCTTCTCCAGGAGTCATTCCTGATGAATCTAAAGCAATGTCGCTGCTGGCTCCAGCCAATGCCGTGGCAGGAATGATGCCTGGGGGAGGCCTTCTTCCAACACCCAATCCTCTGGCAACAGTGAGTGTGGAAAAGCTTATGTTGTGTTTATGATATTTGCAAATGTGCACTTTGCACTTTCCTGTCATGAGTGTGTCATATGACACTCAAACATAACAATTACATAACATAATTATTTTTGAAATTATAAATCTAATGATTCTTTTTTTCAATTTTAATTTTGGATTAATTTAAAAATTATAAAAATATAAAAAGCTTGTATCGTTATTTCAGTATTTTCAGTCGCTGCATTGAAATGTAGATCTGGTGAGGGCAGTACGCCTAACAAACAAAATGTAGTATATCTACAAACTAAAGAGTGCACAGTTTTCATAACCTGAAGGCCACTTCCCCCACAGCAGCTGCAGCTAGTAGATGTTGGCACACCAGCAGCCAGTATTTTAACAGCTTAACTTAATCCCCCCCATGGACAACAAAAATGTAAGCGAGGCATCGACAACTTCCTCGACATCTTCAAGTGATTAATTAGCTTGTTGGAGAAGTTGTTGTTGGAGATACCTTGGCTGTTTTTACTGTCTTGGTTGGCTTAGCATTAGTGCTGTCAAAAATCTCGCGTTATTAACGCGTTAACGCAAATCAATTTTAACGGCGTCGTTTTTTTTTATCGTGAGATTAACGTTCATTGTGACCAAGTGAACTTGTAGTTTTTATAAGCTGTGGCCACGACGACGACTCTGCAGCCGCCACATTAATGTGTGTGCATTTCACAACACATCATGTAGTGAATGGCTGCTCCACCCTAAGGCTGGTAGGTAGTGTATTATCAAGGTATCAATTATTTTAGGCAGAAAGTATAATTTCAGCACTATCAATAATGAACAATATTGACTGAACAAGCCACACTTGATCTTCGTTAGACTGACTGAACAGCCTCAAAGAAATTATATTTTACAATTCTTCATATTTTGTTATAACGAAATTCGTTAATTGGGTGCTTTTAAAGTCATGATATTAAGCTGACACGGATCACTTACTTTGTTTGCGGTCAGACGTTACAGCGTCTCCATCAAGGCTGCATGGTGCATGTCGCTGTGTTAGATGCAGTCGGCTTAATAAAGTCAGTGATCACAAATTAGAATTATATATATTACAAACAACCTTTCATTCATCTATGTTTGGATTGGATTCTTCGGGAGATTTTAGCGTCTGAAATGCATTTAGCGCATTTCATTACTGCGAGCTGATGGAGGTAAATCCGTCCGTATGCGGCATCTCTGACAATATTTAACACAGAAGTAATTTGGAAAAGTATGAATCTAGTGCATTAAGTAGTGTGAAATATAACACTACACGTTGTTTTCAATAAAAAAACATTTGCACAAAGCAAGCCTATCCACTTTTCCATGTTGATAAGAGTATTAAAATGATAATTCAAGGGACATTTATAAGAGATAAAAATGTGCGATTAATGTACGATTAATCACGAGTTAACTATGACATTCATGAGATTAATCGCGATTAAATATTTTAATCGATTGACAGCACTACTTAGCATATTTATTAGCCAACATTAGCCAACACTGGCTATGTCTGAAATTCATTACCAACATGTTATTTAATATGATAGAACATTACGTGAGGTTTAATTCTATGTGTGACAACCTTAGTATGAAACCAATATTCATAAACTGCAGACAATTAAGGGAGAAATATTAGTGTTAAAGCACAGCAGTGCTTACAATGACGTTAACAAAACAGGAAGAATATTGTGTGCTTCCTCTGCGTCATAAACATCAGCGTTTCCCTGGTGACAGGCTGCAGCTTGTAGGGGCAGGTTTGAGACGGGAGAGAAAGGTAGGGAGGAGTTTTATTTCGTCTGGTGTGCAAAATGCTCTAACTAAGCAATGAAACATACTAAATAATGAACAGTGTTGAAATTGAGAAGTTCAGACTTATCTTTTTTACAACAGAAATTAGTTTTTGTTATTGCAGAGAGAGTAAAGTACTGGGGAATAAAAGTTATTTATACCAAAGTCCAGGTACTGGGATCAGTTCAAATGTGAACAGTACCAAACTTTACCTATATAGAAGAGTTTATGGAACTGTAATTTTATGTTAGTGAACGCTTGCAGTATAGGAATGTTTGTCAAAGTTATCAAGAGCCTGTTTTTCAGTTGCATTTGACTCATAATTATGAGTTGAAGAAGCAAAGTGGGAGCTAGATGCAGAAGGAAATTGTAAAAATCAGCAGGGATCCAACAGGGAACTTTGAAACGGGTATACTGTTCTTTTTACAAGCTATTCAAATTAAATCCCCCTCATTGCACTGAATGCATACATTTTCTTCCTTTTTACTGTGGGTGGCCCTGGTGTGAATGGATCCTCTTGAATACTAATTAATAGTCCATGAGCCAGATTTACTAAGACTACCATAAATTACTGTCAAGACTGAAAGCTGTTTCATTAAGTGGTGTATTTAGTAACACTCTAAGCACTAATTCAGTTAATCAGAACTCACTGCCGAGACATGCTGCTGGGTTCCTTCAGCTGGATACTAAAAAATGTTGTGAGTGCTTTTAATTTAGCTCTGTGGAGTATACTGAGTGTCGCTGTGTTATTTCAGATGGGAGGGACACCGTTCGGAGGCCTTGGAGCTCCCAACATGGAGCAAATGGCTGCCATGGGAATGCCAGGACCTAACATGAACCCCCAGGTGAGCACTTGATCAGTCACATTCATAGTCGTGGCATGTTTAAACAAAATATCTTTCTGAAGGTCAATTCCTCCCCGCATCTTTTTCAGGCTCTTTCTGCAGACTTCCTGAAGCTCATGCAGTCCATGGACCCAAAGTAAGAAACTACACACACTCTTCATCCAGGGTGTGAAATCCCATTTTCAGCCTAAATGTTCTTTTGAGAAAAGTCTAAATAATTGATGGCACTTGCAGATTGAATCCATTAGCGGCTGGACTGAACTTGAACCCAGGACTGAAGACTGATGCCTCCAATAAGGAGATAGAAGAGGCCATGAAGAGAGTCAGAGAGGCGCAGTCTCTCATCTCTGCAGCCATCGAACCAGGAAGTGAGTGCTCTGTTTTCTCATGTCAGACTGTATACTTTTCTCAGAAACTGCTCATTTTATTTAGCAGATCGTGAGTGAAAACATAAATTTACTGTTTTTAGTTTAGTTTAGTCAACTGTGGAACTTTTTGTTCCATTATGTGAGCAAGAAGTCTACAGCGCTGTACATATTTAACTTCATTTAACTGTTTTTGCAGATAAGAAAGATGACAAGCGCAAACATTCCCGCTCCCGTTCGCGGTCACGGCGCAGACGGTCCAGATCTCGCTCAAGACACAGGTAAAGACACCTGCATGACACATTTCATCTCTCTGGACGAGAATTATCAAAATATATTAACAAAATAATCAGATATGGTGTTTACATACTAGACAGTTACTGTAGATGTAATTTCTGGAAGTCAACTTGTTATGATTTTAAAATGTGGCACTTCTTTATTTGGCAGACGTTCAAAGAGCAGGTCTCGGAGGAGGTCCCATTCAAGGAGTAGGAGGAGATCCAAGAGTCCACGGAGGAGGAGGTCCCATTCCCGGGATAGAAGCCGCCGCAGTCGATCAAGGTCAGCGTCTCCATTATGGTCATGAGGCCCAAAGTCGCTTTTTTGTTTGTTTCATTTTATTGCCAACCACATATGTTGACCACTGTAGCTGGCAATGTAATGAACTGTAGTTATAATCGTGATTTTTATTTTTAAGCCTGGCTTTTTCTGAAAATACATTAATTTGGGCAGCTGGCAATGAACAGACTTGGTGCCTTGCTCACTGGAACTGTGAGAAGGATGGTCATGGAAAGTTTCTGCTGCTGTTTGCTGATGTTGTTGGTCTTGCTTGTGTCTTGATCAGGGACAGGAGGAAGGAGGAAAAGTCTAAGAAAAGGTCCAAGACGCCCCCCAAGAGCTACAGCAGTGCCAGGAGGTCTCGAAGCATTAGTCGGTGAGTGTGTCTGTGTGCCTGTGTTTCACTATTACACCGTGCTCAATTCTGTTCACAACAGCATATAACTCATTTTCTTTTTATGATTTTATTTCTTCATATCCCAGGAGGCACAGACGAAGCCGCAGTGCATCTCGGTCCCCCCGGAGGAGGTTGTCCAGGTCTCCATCGCCCAGACGGTGAGTTGTCATGAGCATTTTACATGCCATCAATTCATGGGATAGTTCGGATTATTTCAAGTGAGGATGTGTGACCTGCTTATTGATAGTCAGTGTATCAGAGTATTACAATAGATTTTTTTTATTTTTTATTTTTTTTTATTTTTTTAGGAGATAAGGGTTTCTGTGTCCTTTAAGTCTTGAGTCTGAAATGTAACAATAGGCCTTAAAATGTGACGGAAGTAAGAAATATGTCTTAAATACGATTTTAACAGGTCTCAAAAGTTGATTTATTGAAGTTAACCCTCCTTTTATAAAGTTGCAGTAACTTCAGTCCTGCTTTTAAATGTGTTTTTGAAGAAAAAAATAGGTCTTAAATTGCATTATTAATGGTCTTACAAAGCCTTAAATTTAACTTGCTGGAACCTGCAGAAACCCTGTAGATGTCAATCAGCACGCCTCCAGTTTAGAGAAGCAGAGGAGCACCACCATGGGAGCTGAACAATGTTCTCCTGTGGACAGAGTCGGCAACAAAATGTATTATGTGTACACTATATTTAGAATATTTTCACCACCTTACTTTGCCATCAAACAGTCTCCTCTAGTGGGGAAACTGCTGTTGCATAAGTCAGATATTGCCATCTCCAAGCCAACCAGACTCCATTGACAAAAACCTTGCAGAGATCTAGAGTTGGTTGAAAGTCTACTTGAGTGAAGGAGCAGTTTTACATGGGCCTTTGCCTTTGTGGCAGCTTTTTGGCAGCTCTGCTTCTTCTAAGTTGGGGCATGTCGACCGCCATTTACTGTAGTTAACAAGCTATGGATAAGAACCCCCTACAATCCCACTTCAAATCATCTGTTTTGTCCCTTTAACTTATTTTGGAGTAGAACAACTGAAAATGATTAATTTGTCATGTTCACAGTCATAAGAAAGAGAAAAAGAAGGACAAGGAGCGTGAGAAGGACCGGGATAGAGACAGGAGGGAGGACAGGGACAGGAGCAGAGATGAAAGAGAACGCTCCACCAGTAAGAAGAAGAAGAGTAAAGACAAGGAGCGAGATCGGGACCGCAAATCTGACAGCGAGAAGGGAGATGTAAAGGTATGTATAGAGCAATGAAGCTATGATTTAAATTAGTAGAGTTAATCCTCTAATTTGGATCTTTTGTTTAACACACTTTAATTGTCTCGACAGGTGACTCGGGATTACGATGAGGAGGAACAAGGTTATGACAGTGAAAAAGAAGGAGAGGAGGATGACGACGAGAGGAAGAGCGACTCCGACTCTGCCTCATCCCCCAAAGGCCAGGAGGAAATTGAGAGATCTGAGGGCCAAATCCCCAAAAAGTCCAAGCTGAACGGAGACGATCACCATCAGGAAGACATGGAGATGAGCGACTAAGAACATCCCGAACCAGACCGTGTTATCTTTCCACTGTCCTCTTTTATATTTTTAATATAGGCCACAATGTGTATGTGCCTGATCACTCAAAGTAAAAAAAGATTTGTTGTCTTAACTGTAGAAGCATCGGGCGGGGAGGGGAGCGGGTGTAGAAGGAAAACAGTCAAATAATTTTTGTAAAGATGAGAAAACAAGGACTAAAATATGAATAACACGAGACATGGTTTTAAATTGTCATTGCTGTACTTTTTTTAAGATCTTGTTGACTTTATTTTTTGTTGCCTTTGTGTTTGAACTTCCTGACAGTAGAATACGCAGCATTTTTCCGCTAAAATGTTGTCTATGTAAATATTTTACTGGTCGGGATGGAGTCCTTTCCTCACTCAGACTGTAAGTCACTCACCACCCAGCACAAACTTCATGTTAATTTTCTGGTTGCTGAACCATTCTTGCTTTAACCGTACTGCACCCAGTCATGTTTCAGCCGACCTTCCTATTTACACCCTTTGTAAGTGTACACTGTAGATTGAAATGTGTTGTTGCAATGAAATACTTTGTCTGAAATAGGTTTTCCAACGGAAACTAATAAAATTTGGTCAAACTGTCCACTTGTCATGTCATGAAAGAAAATGAAGTAAAAGTTTGACATTCTGGGAAATACTCTTAATAGATGAGATTAGATTTCTGACAGAAAGCCTTGAAAGGTAATCCACAACATGATTTTTTTTCCACTCTAAACCCTACCTGAGAAGGGCTTTTTGTCAGAAAAACTTGAAGGCCAACTTTTCCCAACAGCAGTGTTTGCTGTCAACTACTCAAAGCCAAAAACAATTCCATATACAACCAGTGGAAAAAGACCTGTCAGTTTTACACTTTAGGTTTCAAACAGATTAAAACAAACAAGATACAACGTTAATTTGTGAGCTAGACTAGTGTTTTAGTGTCATTTCCAGTCTTTGTAACACTTTAAGCTCCACAGCTAGCTGTAGCTTTATATTTAAACAATTAAATATTAATTGCAACTAATGTGTGGTCAAATATTGTGAAAATACCCCTCACAATTTCCCAGAGTCCAGTGTCACTTTTTCCAAATAGCTTCTTCTGTTCAACCAACAGCTCCAAACCTTAGACTTTGATTTACTATCATTTGTAACAAAGAAAAGCAGCACATCCTCACATTTAAGAAGCTGGAACCAGCTGATGTTTGTCAGTCTTGCTTGAGAGATGACAAACAATTGATTATCAAAATAGTTGGGGAACTAATTTCCTTTCAACTGACAAGTTGGTTAATTGACCAATTGTTGCAGCTCTCTGTAGTCATCGGTCTTCTCAACTAGCATTAACACCTACTATGTCCCTGGCAAGGCAACAAAAAGGGAAATAATGGGAACTTCAAAACAACAACAAAAACTTTTTTGTTACCTTGGAATCCACCAGGAAGTGGTTCTTGTCTAGATGGGAACTCCAAGACCTGCAAAAGATCTCACAAGATGGATCATTTTAATCCAAACCAAGACCTTCCCCCAACCAAGTGTTTTTTTAATCCCCTGAGAATATTTCAAGCACAGCATTGTCACATAAAATGTAAGTATAACATGCACAGTTAAGAAACAGCACAAACAAAAATCTTTGGAGGGTTTCACAAATCTTAGGGCTCCCATCTAGACAGGACCACTGATGCTTAGGCTTAAGGGCAGAAAGCACTCCTCAAGCCCGCTGCTTAGGGAAAAGATCATGGTTTGGCTAAAAAGGATCACATTTGTAAGATCTTTTGGTGGGTTTGGAGTTCCCATCTAGACATGACCATAATTAGTTTGTACAACGTGCACCATGACAAAACAACATACAAATACAAATCCCACGAGCGGCTCCTTGAGTTCACACTTAGACACGATCCAGGAAGCAAGTGAGCGTATTTATCAAAATGTCGAACTCTTCCTTGAAAGTAAAAGGCTTCAATCAGTAACAGTAAGTTACTATGGGTGTGAAAAAACATGGAGTCCAAACTCTGTTAGATATGTGGAGTTTTTATTTTAGTACATTTTATATGAAAATAGTGTCGCAGACTTATACAACAGTTTTTGCTGTACAATGGACATGTAGATGAACAATGAATTTCCAACATAAAACATGGAAAATTCAAGCAGCTGAAAACAGGAAGGAGCATGAAGTAAAATGTAAAGCGTTGTGTTGGTGAGGAGGCACAGTATCAGTAACGTCAGCTGCAGTCGCCTGTACGGAGGAATGTCATGTAAAACTATATGTACTGTATTTGGTTATACTGATAATGAACATGGATGTAAATAAGCAAATTGTTCAAACACTTTGAGCCACCACATCTGTGCAGTGGACCTTGATTTAAAACTCCGGGAGCAGGCGAGTTAACAAACATGAGCACAACATCTGTTCATATCAAGATTAAAAGCTCATGAACCACAGCAGCAGCAGCAGCAGCAGCAGCAGCTTAACTCCTGAAAGAGTTTTAGCTTCTCCAGCCTCCAGTCAACACCTCCTGAACTTGTACAGAACTAATTTGGTGCTTTGTGCTTTTTTTCACCCTGTGGAAGTGATTGATTGTTCCACACATCTGGAGGAGGCTCATAAGATTTATCATATAGAGCGGGGAGGGAAATAATGACAGGAGAATTAAGAGATTCATTTTTTTCTTTAAAACATTACAAGTATGTACAAAAATAGCAACTGCCACCATGTTACAAACCAATAAAACCCTCGAATTTGTGATGCTACATTAAAAAAAAAATCTGACGACATCTTAAACTCATCAGCACAAAGAATAAGAAACAAGAACATAAAAGACAAACCTGTATTTACACACTGTGCAGGGGAAACACCTGGTTCTTGTGTAAAAATGGCATGAATGTTGTCATTCATTCATTCCCTAATATCTAATTACTCTACAACCCCCAGTTTTCTTCTTTTAGCAGGATTGTACAGTTTGTTACATAGTTTACAAAGGTGTAGTAAGAAACAAAAGGCGTAGACATAATAACTTACACTCGCTGCCACTCAAACAAAGAGAGAGAAAACCTTGTGGTACCATTAAAAACTGCGGCATTTCTACCGTTGCCTTGATGAAATTATAATATTTCAAATGCAGGATTAAGAGATGGGTCTTACAGAATGAGTGTGGATGAAGAGTGGCTGTAGTGACTCTAAGTAGTGCCCAAAAGTTCAGTGATGCTACTCCATGCCCATGAAAATCAATGTTTCACACACGCACATACACACACTCGCACACGCTCACATACAGTTTTATAATGTGCAGGGTTTAAGCGGAATTCTGCAAAAAAAATGATTTTAGGTTTTTAACCTACAAAGAAGTCAATTCACTCAAAAGGGATAGTTCATATTGTGTGAAGTGGGGTTGTAGGAGGTATTCAGTAGTCAGGGCATAGAAGAAGCAGATACAAGTACCAGCATGGAAGCTAAGCAATGTACTGCTGCAGACAGGATCAGCAGCAAAAGGTATTTTAACCACTTAAAATAAAACACATAAATTTAAATGTACGCTATATTTAAAATATTTTCATTGCTCTACCTTGCCTTCAGAAAGTCTTTTACAATAATCACTTATTTTACCTCTCAGAACACAAGAGGTTTGTGGTTGTGGTCTACCTCTGCCTAAATTTGCTTGTGTTGTTGTGTGACTTCGGTGTTTTAAATGGTCGGCTCCACTGAAGTAAAACAATAACACAAACAAACCAACAAGTCGAGGCAGCAGTAGACCAGCGACAACCCTGTTCTGTGATGTAAATGACTGATTTCAATAATGGGGTCTGGTTAGTTTGGAGAGAGTGTTATTTGACTTATATAACGGCAGTTTCCTACGGCTTTTATGCCTTTAATTTAAAGGACAGCTGTAGATATGACACAAAAGGGGCAGAGAAAGTGAGGGAATTACATGCAGCAAAGGGGCACATGTGGGAGTCAAACCCACGACCGCTGCATGGGGTGTACGTTTTTACCAGCTGACCTAACTGGCCACCATAACAGCAGTTTCCTGTCAGAAAAGGCTGTCTGACGACAAGAAAAAGCAGTGAAAATATTCTAAACATAGCGTATACTTAAACTATTTATTCTTTATATAGTTATTTTTATTTTAGGTGGCTTAAATATGTTTTACCACCGACTCTGGCCACAGTAGTTCATTACTTAGCTTCCTACACTGGTACTCCTGCTGCTTCTTCAAATTGGGGCTGCGTACAATGTCCACTGACTATGGTACCTCAACCAACCCCACCTAAAAAAATCAGACCTATCTCTTTAACATTTCCCAAAACTGAATGTTACATGACATTTTAGTGTTTAGTACATCTTTGGGAACATTTCTAGATTTGATTATGTTAATGAATTGAGTGTAAAAAAGCTGTGATTTCATTCTCTTACACACCTGTCCAACAGGTGTGCATTAGATTACAATTTTATGTCTCTTTGACCTTTAATCTAATATCATAAAACTGAATTGTTAAAAGTCTACTTCAGCAGGAAAAAGAGCCTAAAAAGTCATTTTTGTTGGAATTCCTCCCGAACGTGTCACACAGTTATATCAGTGCTTTACTACAAGTCAGTTAAAACATTCCCTTTATAAACATTACTTACATACTTAAATACATAGCATCAACTGAACTGGTTGTCTGTCCTCTATTTATACCCCGTGTACAGAAACTCACCTGCTCTGCTGTCACTCGTTTGAACTTCAATGCCCTTTCACTAATCCGAGGTTCAGACTCTCATCTGCTGAGAGTAAGAACCTGCAACGCTCCGCTTCAAAACACTTTGTTGACACGAGGGGATGTCGACCTCTCTGCCACAGCGGGCCTCCATCACCTCTGATGATGCCGTTTTGGTTGGGATGGATGATGGAATCCACAAAATGTCAAGAAACGGTTTGACAGCTGCTGTTCTCTCCTGCCACTGTTCCTTTTGTAATTCAAAAAGTATGTTTTGTAGCATAATGTTGCTTTGTTGTTGTTTCCTGCTCCAGCTTTAAAGGTTAGAGGTCTGGGAAGCGGCTGGGATCTTCTTTATAGTCGTTGGGAATGGTAAAAATGGACTGATCAAACTCATCGTAGCGAAACTCCTGAAACGTCACGGTGGCTGTGATCGTAGGAAAGACAGGGATGTCTGCATGGAGACAAGAGCAGAATTACAAATTCTATCTTTGGAAACAGCATGCTTTGCAATTTTACACAAGTCTGGGTTACTTCTCACCATATTTTTAATGGGAAAGATAAAATATCAATCAATCAATCAATCAATCAATCAATCAATCAATCAATCTATCTTTCTATCGTTCTCTGTATCTAGACTGGCACACATGGGAACTTTGCACAGCCCTGCGGTCTTTTACGAAGGTCCGATAGATATCAATGCAATTTGACATGAAAGAATTACCGTTCTCAGAAATTCTTACTTCTCTCCCTTTGGGATCCTTTTCCTTTCCAGGAAGGAGGAGGACCAGAGATTGTGACGGATGCATATGTTTATTTTACAACCTGCACAACAGCTTTTCTGCAGTTTCCAGCTTCTCTTGTTACATGAAATTAACTATGATCTTTCTCCCATAAGGAAACGCAGCCTTGGTGACCCCGGGCTTGATGACGTGGTGGTGTGTAAACACTGTTTCAACTGATTTCACCATTACCATTACATTTATAAAGGAAGACAACATTTTATTGACTGTAAACATGTCAAATTTCGTATCCAATTTAGGCTACTTCTTTGTCGCCCGTAGAGAAAGTCAATTTTGTGAGTTGTCGAGTTTGGAAAAACTTTATAAACTGTGAGAAACGCTGTAATTATTTAAGCCTCCTTGTAAATCCAGCAATTGTTATACATTAAGTTCTTCTCATTGTGTCTGTTTGTCCCTCTGTGTTGGCTACTACAGTCAGGCCACTGGTTAAAACCAACAGCGTGGTCTTTGCAAACTCAAATGATGTAGCTATGTGTTCATTTGCATGTAGGGAGGAGAAGAGAGATCAGATCATAAGTGGTCATGTAATGCCAGGTGTGAACTGACGTAATCAGGTGTCCACTTATGATCACATCACCTACGACTCATGTTGATCCAAGGAATACAGTAAATGGCACAACATGCTTCTTCGAATGACATCTACTTACCGAGTTTGACAGGAAAGCCAGGGGGGAGCTTCATCTGAACAAACTCCCTGAGTTTATTAAAGTGCTTGAATGGTGCAATCACCTCCAGAACATTCAATAACCTGAGGGAGAACAGAGCCAACATGTGGTTACACAAATTAGTAACCTGTTTTTTTCCCCCCTCTCTACATGCCAGCAGGAAAGAAAAGGAGGAAATTTTGGCTGCCTGCTCTTTAACTTGGCATCCAGCCTGTTATTAAAGAGACGACTTACGATTCAATGCCCAGAGGGAAGTCTTGACTCATGGCTATCGTGGCTTTGAAGTTTTTCTTGCTCTCTTTGCAGACCAGCTCTCTTCCTAGATGAGGTGCTCTGAGGGGGAGGCAGAAACAAGAACCTGTCAGAATGTAATCTCATGATGAAGGCAGCTCACTGAGGAAGAGCTCACAGCTCATTATTATGCAGAAATCCTCAATAAGTATTTCTTTCCAATTCTAAAAATGGATTCACGAGCTTTGAAATGTATTTGTATGGTCATGGTCATCATGTAACTTGTTCTGTAACTTGTTCTGCTTTCTGTCATTTATATTCTTTCCTCTGAACAGTAACTGAACATAGAGGAAACAGCTTGCCTTGAAAAGTACAGGCAAACATTTTGTGACACTGAAACTCAGATGCACATAAGGTTTTCAATGAAATGTATAAAATATCTTTAATATTACATGCAACATGTACGTGAGAAGTCATGTAGTCTGTGTAGTGGAGACTACACAAATTATATAATGATACTGCAGCTTTATGTATTTTATAGAAATGTAATTAATCTTAAGTCAAACTTTTCATTCTTTTAGAGGGGGAAAGTGGATCACTTAGAAGGACAACCAGAAATTTAGTTCCCTCATTTACAAATACATGTCTATGAATTAAAATAGCATTTTTCCCCTTAACTGGATAGCTCAGATAGTCAGAAGTGGGGTTGTATGAGGTAGTAATCAATATTCAGTGTATTACAATACTCGTTGACATGCCTCCACTTTGGAGAAGCAGCAGGGGTACCAGAGAGGAAGCTAAGCAATGTGACACCAAAGAAATGACACAGGGAAATTAATCGATCAAGGAACCAGTAGATGAGCAGCTCCCATTTTATGTGAGAAAAATGATTTTGTCAATGAAGTCGTGAAAGACATATTTAGCTCATATAACAGCAGTTTCCCATCAAAAAAGGCTGTGTGATGCCAAGGTAAAATGCTGAGATTTTTTATGTAATTATTGCATACACATAAGCTGTATTGACTTTTTTCAGCAGTTAAAATAAATTTTGCTGCTGACCCTGTCCACAATATGTATATGTATGTATGTATATGTATGCACATTGCTTTGCTTCCTACGCCAGTACTCCTTTCTGTTTCTCCAAACACTGGACATGCCGACAACCATCTACAGTAGCTAACACACAAACTATGGATAAGTACCCCATACAACGTCACTTCAAATAATCAAAACCATCCCTTTAATGTTCTGGTTTGCACTGTAAAAGTCTATAAATGAAGCCTTCCTTTAGATACTTACTTTCCATTGTCAGCAGTTATGTATTCTTCCCAGGATATAGTGTTGGGTGAAGGGGGCGTTAGAGACTGCCTCCTCGCCGGCTGAAGAGCAGAGAGGCAAAGAACAAAACAGGTCAAAGTCAAATCTCAGACTAAACTACTGCAGGGTCACACAGTTAATAACAAAACCACAAAGTCAAAACATCAAAAGTGACGCTGATGTCAGACAAAACAAAAACAAAATTATGTCTGCTGTCTGTGAGCCCACCTTTAATTACATCTGTGGAAAATATAATTGTAATGACAGGGGTCAATGTCAGGTTAGACCAAAGCGTACTCTGTGTTCCATTATGTTTATCTTGTTTGCCCTTAGTTACTCTCACAGACCAAAGACATGCACAGTACAGGCCACTAGAGGGCCTCGGTGCATCACTTAACCCACAGCAACCTCTGTTTGGCTTCCTGAGCTGTACACATACAGTATAACTGAATTACTATAATTTAGTACACCACTGTGCATCTGTAGATACAAATACATGAGACTTGATACTGTTTCACATAGTGCAGTAACAAAACACCTACAGCAAAGGATACAGCGGTTAGGGGAAAATCAAATAGGTGGACAGAAAGTCGGAGTCTACCGATTATCAGCCTGACCCAATAATCATATCAGATATTTAGCATTTTAATGATTATTAGAATCTGTTTGTTTTTGTTGTTGTTGTTTTGTTGTATTCATCCAATTGCAGATAATATAAATTATAATAATGCTTAAAAGTTCTATATCAATTAAACATATGCTTAAAGATATATTAATGAATTTTTGTGTTTGGGTTTATGTTATTGTAACTTTTGACTAGATTTTAACTGCAAATGTAGATCATTTCCAAATACCAGTTATCAGTTTCCTTGATTACTAATCTGTATAATCTGTATTGGGATTGAATTTAAAAAACATATTGTTTGATCCCTAACAGGGAGACAAATAAAAATAGTCAACCCAGCATTGTAAAGAAAACACTCATTCCTATCAGGAGAATCAGTGTTAAACATCATAATCTAATCATGGACGAATGTATAAGCCAAAGGATGCAGTATATACATGAAGTGGCACACAGTGGGATGCTGAAAGATCATCAGATTCAAAGCAGGACCAGTTTCACTGAGCCTTGCGGTGTGATTTGCTTCCAGCTGTTACAATGTGACTGCTGGAACAAAAGGCCTGTTTACTGAGTGAACTAAAATGATCTGTACTCTGTAACGAGTGAGTCAATATCAGAACTGTCTGTGACTCTGCCCACCAGCAAAGAGACATAAAAGCAACCTACTTGTTTTTATCAGGGTGTTTTGGAGAGAGGACTTCCCCCTCTTATATCAAATCATTTGAGCTTCCTGAGCAAAGTGATCTGGACTTGGCCTTCTTGAATAAACTGCAACCATTCTCCTCCAGTTTATTTTAAGATCAGACATTCTGTTCTTCCTGACCCCGAATTAGAACTGGGATGAGCTCCATCCTGTTTCTCCTAAAAGTGACTTTCTTCTCAGAAGAACTTGCTGTTCTTGCCAACGTTCAGGTTCCAAAAAAACAAAACAAAAAATGAATTTACACCAGCTGACCTCTCTTTTGTAAGCCACGGTTAAATCAGGTAACTAGGGCAGAATAATGTGGCAAAAATTTTGTGGATGATGAGACGCCTGATTGTGCCAGGAGTCAGCTGTTTGTGGTGTGAACAAAAATTGAGACCAGTTCCCCTTCATTCCCACCTACACGGCAGCCAGCACAGACATGTTTTGGTGTTTTCACTGTGGGCTGCGGCTCTGCCGTGTTGTTGTGACGAGGACAGAGTACACACAGCCTGCATAGACCCTGATCTGCTGGTATGCCGGTCCCGCCCCTCCATCATTCCATGGCACCAGGGGTTTTAGTCTTCATCCATGTGATCAATAGTGTCGAGCCCTGTTTGAAAGCCCCCCACGCTTCCCTGTGTCCACAGGCGCGGGTCTGACCTGCTCTCCCTCGCTGTGGTAAACACTGCTACGTCACAGCAGCTGCTTATTTTCGCTCTCGCCCACTTCCATGGATCATGTTCCTCTGGGCTGGAAGGAGAAGCTATTTCCACGTCGACACCCACTAAAACACAGCTTGTTCACTTTCAACAGGAGTGGGCACTGATTCAAACAAGTGCAAATAGACTGAGAGGCAACAGAGGACACTGTGATGAGACAAAGCCCTGCACAGAACAAGGGGGAGTCGACAAAAAACAACCGAGCAGTTAAAAGGCATCCATTGAGTGTTGGGAGGCATTGTCTTCACTGTGTGACTGGCTTTATGTTCAGTGTTTAGACAAGGGCTTGCTAAGCAAACTCTAGAACGTACTCTTGTGTGTGAATAAGGTGCAGCTCTGCAGCTTTCACCACTAGGTGGCAGTGCTGGGACTCAAATCCATGCAGTGTGGACAAGAAGGCAGGGGTGGACCTGTGTCACAATATAGAGGTGATAGAGGGCAGCTTTTCATTCTGTTTTCATGTTCGAAACAAATAAAACATCAAAGAAACAGCGACGAGGAGTCAGACAGGAATTTTTCAATAAACCATGCAAAGTTGATGGACAGAGTCTGGCAGGAAGTCAGTGCTGTTTCTACAAGATTCATCATTGTACAAATACAGCAGTGAGAACTGTGAGGTTTATTTGGTTTGAGACTCATGTCCTACCCCAAGGTTCCAGCGGGACAGGACAGTTTCAGGACTGGACTGGTGGTTACGCTGCAGATATAAGTAAACAGGATGTTTATCGACAGACCAGTGCTCCTTGGTTCCTCCCAGTGAGTCACCAAGTAACCTTAAATGTGCATGTCATTTGCTACAAGTGTACAGCTGCACTCTAGTAACAATCCTTTTTTTCTCTGTTTTATACTGAGAAGACAAAGACCACGGATGTTTTGCTGACTCACTGTTTCATAACGTATTCGCTGAATGAATCACATCCATTACCTGCGATGGATCTGGCTGGAGCTGTTATTTAGATGAGTTACAGTAACTACAACAAACCTGTAGAACTTGTATCTCAAATTTCTCAACATGTGCGAGTGCATGAAGAGAGAGGGAGGGAGCTGTGGCCGAGTGAGCTGCCAGTGAATGAGAGAGCGAAGAAAGGCAAGTGAACAAGAAAAATAAAACTTGATCTGCAGACAGTTTTATGGGTGTAGAGTTCTAAAACCAAAATAAGTAACTACAAAACACTCGGCAGATCATCTGCCAGGTCTTTTTCCTTTTCCTTGTCTCAGTGAGAGCATACTTAACTTCTATTGACATGTTCAAAACTTTTTAAAATCAATTTTGACAGAAAAATGTCATTAGTGCAATTATTTGCCATGATTTCTTTCAGCCTGTGATCCATGTATGTTTTGTATTTGTCTATTGTATTTTTTGTATGTTTTTGTGATATACATTTTCTACCTGATTATCTGTTGTCTGCTTTGAAATGATCTTATTTCATTTTTTTGCTGTCCATCTTGACCAGGACTCTCTGTCTGAAGAAACTGTGTACCAGTGGGATCTTCCTGGTTAAATAAAGAATAAATAAATAAAATAAATCTGTGTGTCTCATTTTCATTTATTCCTTAAGTTAAACTCAAATCAGAAACGTAATAGTAAATACACTGGACAACAGAACCCCTGTGTCTTGTATCCTCTGTGTGAAAATGTTTAAAACAAGCATTCAAAACACAGCTGTTGTTATGTGTGTCTGTGGGTTTAGTTCCTCTGGTTCCTGCAATGTTTTGGTCAAAAAGGCATAAATAATGTACAATCCATTAAACAGTAAAAGGACTAGTCTGCAGGATTTAGTGACATCTAGGCGTGAAGTTTTAGACTGCAACTAACTGAATACCACTCGCTTCATCCTCCCCTTCAAAGCCTGTAAGAGAGCCTACGGTTACTGTGAAATTTGTGAGAAATGCAAAAGGCCATATGGAGAGCCAGTGTTTGGTTTGTCGATTCTGGGCTACTACAGAAACATGGCTGTGCAACATGGTGGCCTCTGTGGACGAGGACCTGGGGCCATTTAGATTTAAACAGCTCATTCTAAGAAAACAAAAACAGAATGATTTTCATCTTGAGGTGATTATGCACCAATGAAGACCTACTTGTGAATACCATATTCCATTTCTGCCAGTTGATCTCCCTAAATGTTTCACACCGGACCTTTAAAACATGTACCAGGTCAAAAATGAGTGAGAGTAATCAGAAATTCTTCTATCTTCACTATAATCTATAGTGTCTTGATACTCCCTTGAAGCACAGATTGTATACAGAGTCAGCTATGTAGCAGCACTGTGAGAGTCAGTCAGGATTCAGTGGCTTTTTTTTAAGGATGTTAGGGTGAGCGTTAGCCATAATGGCTCCCATGTAATGTCATGTTGTGAATGTGCAGGTTTCGAGCACCAATCTACAACAGGATGTTTGAGATGTGATGCTCTGTGAGACTCCATGACCCCAGTAATCACATTATGGCTGATGTTGGTGGGGGCTGTAAATTTGATTCTGTGGTGAAACAGCCTCCTCTGTGCTTACTCCCATATTCGATGCCTGACTCACCTCAAAGTTCTGCTCTATGAGATTCCCTCCTTTGCTCAGGCTTTCCATGATGGCTTTGTTCCTCAAGATGTCCTCCTCGCTCAGATGCTCCCGTCTCTTCCTGGATTCAAGCACCAGGCCGTTCACGGAGTAGAAATCTGCCAGAAAGTTTCCCACGCGCTCCTGGAGGCAGAAGAAGCAGTTAGATAAGTGCCCCCCTGCTGAGTCACCAATTTCTCTTTTAAACACATGTCAAAAAGACAAAAGGAACGAGGACAGAAAGCAATACCCACATAACTCATTCAACGCCTTCATGCCCAATGCCCTTGTCTGTGTTGTTTTGTAACTCTAAGCCTATCACCTGTGGTTCCTCCCTGTGGTTTTCACTGATGCTCTTTTGATTTATTCATATTTCCTGCCTGGTATGGGAGATGTAATGCAAGAAATGTAATCTGGAAAGTGCACAGAGTTTACTAGAGTTCATATTCTGACAGAGGAAGGCTCACAGGGTGAGATAATAAGAAGACACAGTGAAACAACACTGATGGGTCAGGCTAATAACATGTAATTACACATCTTTGTTGAATCCTAGATTCTGATTGGTGAATTACTGCATTCTACGTTCTGTTATTTCTGAATACGCTATGGACACAATTCCGATCACAGAGTATGAAGGACTTATGGAAGCAATAAAATCATTTTTAAAATCAATATTTTCTTTTTGTATGTAGCAGTGTAGTAAGTGGGGTAATGTACGGTAAGTGGGTCATCATTGCAAAATAATAAATAAGTCTTCAGGATGATTAAAGACCCTGATGTGAAAATAAAACACTGCTGGAAATTAATTCTCAATAATGAGCTGCTTGCACATTATCTCTTACTTGTCACAAAATGTATTTGCTCAAAAGGATTAAAGAAAACAAGAAAACAGAGAGTCTAATTCAGTCTAGGTCTGTCAAATATTGCTTACTTATCTGCAATACTTTACTGTTTTGGCATTTTTGCTTTTATAGAAAAATAAAAGTAAAAAGCAGAAGTGAAAGGACCCATATCTTTCTCTTTCTGTGTTTTCCATTAGAGAGCCCATCCAGAGCACTTTCCAGACTGCTTTTTCAGGTCAGACAAATTCGAAAGGGGTCAACAGTCTGGGTTTCATTTGACCAGCTGAAAACCATCAATATATTTAATGCTATGTTACACACAAAGTACATTCTCATATACATCTGTGTACTGACCCCTGTGTACTGTTTGCCTTCAATTTCCTGCCTTCCCTAGAGAATTCATCAAATTCAGAACTTTCTGTCTGGGTCAATCTACTAACAACTACAAAAATTCCACATCCAGGTGAAACTCTGTGACCCACAGATGAGTTTGCAAAAGTTGTGTTGATGGTATAAATAATGTCATGATAACTACAATAAAACTACAACTACCAACACCAACCGTCTTGTCTTCTCTGAACAGCCAGCCAGTCTGCGCCCTGGAGAAAGTGATGGACTTGGTGGAGAGCGTGGCTGAGTAGACATCACTGCTCATCAGAATGTCCACCTCCTCCTCTGTCTCCATCTCTGACTCCTGAACATGCAGGATGGCATTAGGAAATTATAGAGGCACCAACACAGGCGTGGACACTCAGTGTGAGGAATACTAACAATGATAAGAAGCCATTTTAACACCTTAAAAACCATGGCAGCTGAGAAAATGCATGTAATCCGGTTTTCATTTTAGTATTTTTCCAACTGACTACATGTTTAAAAATTGAGCATCCACATCACAGCCGAGTGGATAAACATGTAGCACTTGTGATGATCATTTCACACCATTATTATGGTAAGAAAGAACTACCTGTCACTAACAGTTATAATCTTTTCCCTCACTAACAATGAGAACAAATCACTTTGATGTCTGCTGGTTCCCACAACACAATGTTCAAGGTATCAACTTGACAACTACTGGCCAAATTGTGCTTTGTTTGAATACTGGTTAATGATACTGGTGACCTGACTTAAATTTTTGTCTAGTTTTATCCTCAGGTTAAATTTTCTGCAGACACATCAAACAAACAAAACATGTTTTAGCCTCACTACTGATTAAGCTGCAAGAATAGCAAAATTGTTTTCTACATGTTTTCTACCAAAAGTTAATAACTTTATTTTTCAACCTGGGCCCTATTTCCCCATGTGTATGTGTGTGTATGATTGATAGCTACAACTCGTATTAAACTTGGTTCAGTATTAAGGGAGGCGGATGCAGCTGGCAGCTGTGAAACGAGTTATAACGGTAGATATGAGAGCAAATACATCCATAAAAGTTTGTGCATTAAAAGTGCTTTTTTCGCCACAGTCCGGCTCAGATCGCCAGTGTAATCTCTGTCAACAGCATGCTTCACTTACTGCTTGCTGTGTATGACGACATCTCGCGGGATCTTTGTTTGTCGCCGAGTTAGTTGTCCCGGAGTTCAGTTGAAGTTTTACTGCAACTATTGAAAACAATGGTTCGTGTTTGTGCTTTGCTGAATTGCAAGAACAGGATGTTGCGCAAAAACACCCCGTAGAGCTTTCATAGCCTGTCCTTGTCGGACAGCAACATGCTGAAGTTGTGGCTAATTGTGCTACAATCGGATGCTAACACTCCTGTCCAGACACTGCGCCTTGCAGACCATCAGGTCTGCAGTGCACACTTTTCCCAAGATGACTGCCAGCCCAAGAAGAGAAGACATCCAATCCCGAAACACTTCACCAAACACACCTCAAGAAAACAGCTGTCCCACTCACTGCAATGAAGACATTCTTCAACAAGCAAAGATCCTGTGAGATGTCGTCACAGACTGAAGGGTAAGAGAGACGCTTTGCATGCTGTTGACAGAGATTACACTGGCAATCTGAGCTGGACTGTGGCGAAAAAAAGCACTTTTAATGCACAAACTTTTACGGGACGTATTTGCCCTAATATCTACCGTTATAACTAATTTTGTGGCTGCCGGCTGCATCCGCCTCCCTCAATACTGAACCAATTTTAAAACGAGTTGTACCTATCAATCACACACACATATACACATGGGGAAATAGTGCCCAGGTTGAAAAATACTGAAGTTATCCTTTAAGTAATGTGGTGGAGCTAAAAATATTAAATGTTCAGTCGAGCTACAGAAAATGTATCTGCTATTAATTAATAATCAGTCAACTGTTTGAGTCATTTTCCAAACAAAAAATACAAATATGTGACAGTTCCAGCTTCTCTAACATGAGCATTTGCTGAATGTTGCAAACCTCAGGGGGTGCAAGTGAGGCTTTAGCTTTCTATCAACATGTGTCTCACACACCTCATGGTGTATCCGCTGGTAGACTTTCTGTTCGTTGTCTAGCACGACAAAAGACTCGGAGGGGATGGCGTTGCCATTGAAGATGAAACTGAGGTCGCCGCGCTGACACTTCATGTCTGTGAAGTCTATCAGGGTAGTGTCCAATCTACAAACACAGAGAGTTAAGTTCAGTGTGGGAACTTAAGTCAGATGAAAGGAGAGAGACAAACAGAGGGTGACAGCAAAAGAGCTGAACCGGATTTAACTTTGGCCGCATGCAAGACACCAGCAAACACACTGTCAAAACTGTAAGCAAGAAAAAAAAAACTGTGATGGATGTCACACCTTTGCTCTGAAAGTTTAGACACAATGTGTATGGTAATCATTGCCATGGGAGACCAACAGCTCATTTCAAGAATCTTTCTTTTTTGTCAAAGTGGGTAGTCCTGAAATGAGGCATGACAGCAAAGAGAATAGCTGATCTGCTTGTGAGGACCAGACACAAAGTGGTAGGTGCTCTGGGTAGGTATGACAGGCCTGACACACTGTAGCACTAGAATGTAAATGAACCTGCTGTGACAGTTTTTTTCTTTCACTCCCTCTCTCTGTCGCTCTCTTTCTCCCTGCAACTCCAGGATAATAAGAGGGCATTTTGAATACCAAATGAGACAGCCAGGAGCACTTTCAGAGAATAATGACAAGCTCCACATCAAGGATATCTCATACAGGAACAGCACACAGACACACAAACACACTCTTTCATGCACTGAGTTCATTCCTCAGATAGATTTAGCTGATATGTTATGATACCCAAATATAGAAGCACCTCTGTATGCGCTGGATAAATTGCTGCCCTAAACTGTCTAACATATAACCCTGTGACAAATAGTGCAGGCATTACACAACATGACCCCACACAAATTACAAAAGAAAGTCTTTCAACTGCTCTAGTCTCATAAATATGTCATTTATAACATATCAAAATCTCCAGTTGGGGGAAAGGTATTGAAAAATACTGCAATCAGTGATGCCACAATACCCCATTTCACCAGTGTTAGAGAACTGATCTATAGACGTCCACACAAAGGGTTCAGAGTTGTCCACAATCAGCCACAAACTGTGTTTTACATTAGACAAAGACTTGGATGCAGTACATTGCGTGTGCAAAGGGAAATTCATATCTCTTTAATGCAGAAGTGTGACAAAGTGACTGAGTGCAGGGCTGCCCTGCGTGGAGCCTGCTGGCCAAAGTTGGCCCGCCATCCCATTCAATTTAGTCTGCCAGATGTTTCTAGTGAAAATATATTTGTGCAATATTAACTGTAAGACTGTTATCACACCCACTATCATGCCATTGCAAGACAGTTTTCAAGCAAAACTACCAAAAATGTTCTGGTTCCAGCTTCTCAAATGTGAATGTTGCAGCTCTTATTTGTTAGTAATTTTAATATCTGGATTTGGAGCAGTAAGTCAAACAAAATAAACGATTTGAAAATGTTCATTCGGGCTTTAGGAAACTTTGATGGGCATTCTTTACTATTTTCTGACATTTGACGGACCAAATGATGATTCAATCAACTGAGAAAAGAACACACATATTAGAGAAAGGAGCTTGGGATCATAGTACAATTTTGCATTAAAACAATACAAGAGGTGTTTGTGTGTGTGTTTTTGGCCCTATGCCACCATTAACTTTCAGTTATGGCCCTCCAAGGGAAAAGGTTTGAGTACCCTCGACCTAGTGGGTTCGTTTTCTTGTAATATCTTTGTAACAAAAACAAGTTTTACTGAAAAGCTAACATTTTAAAGTTTGTGTTCCTCATTGCCAACATTTATGCTGATTAATGCCATTTTGGCAGACACAAATATTTTGAAAGCAATACAAAAGTCCTATTTTAAGTGACATCAAAAGGATTTTGTTTTAAAGTGATGTTAATCGATGCCAATTAATGCCACCTTGTATCGAAGTAGCCTGTACTAATTATAGTGATGTTGATTAAAATTCTGATATTAGGAATCAAAAAGTAGCACCAAACTATGGTTGAGAAACATCTTTGAACCACCACTTGGATCTCTTAGGACTTTCTATATGTTATAGAGGAGACTTTTATGAGTATTAAACCTTTTTCAGATTTTCTGTTGTAGTTTGTGTGAGGTTCTTCCCTTTATTCTCACAAAATGTCTGAGCTGAATATGCATTTTTAGTAGGATCGTAGCAAAACTTTATTTTCATATAGTGCCTTTAGACTTTTTCTCTCATTCAGAACATAAGATCCATTGAGTCTGTTTATGTTGCAACTCGCATGGACTAATGTGGTGATGTGTGTGCATATGCCCAAACAGTGACACCTCAAGGCTGCTGAACGCTGCCTGGTATCAACTTTTTGCCCCACAAAAGACAGCAATGTGAATTCCTGCTGTGGGCTCATTGTTGTGACTGTGTGTCAACGTGCGTCAGAGTGTGACGAATTTCTGCTGACGCCCTTTGCAAGTGAGCTAAAGGCAGCACATTACACACTACTGTAACTCTCCTCCTGCGAGGCTCTGATTTAAATTGAAACACAGAAGTAAAAGATCTGCGAATGGAGGCACCGCCGTTCTGCTTCCTCACCCTGCCAGGCACTGATTTCACACTCTAGTTAACCAAACTAGGTTGAGAGGGGAAAATGGGAGGTAGAAATAGAGAAGAGGTTGTTATATGCAGCAAAAGATGACAGATAAATAGTGAGCGTGATAAAAAAAAAAAGGCTTTCTCAAGAAACAGTTTAATTTGATGTGGTGTAAAATTGCTTTTCTTTGTCTTCAAACATCACACAATTTATGTGAATGCATCTGTTGACAAGACTTGCCTGATGTTGAGGCCCTGCTTGTAGATCTTACATGCGTCTGAAGGCAGGATTCTGGAGAGCAAAGGCACTGCAACATGAAAAGACACAGTAAAGACATGTGAAGCAACATCTAAATTTAGAAAAGCTCACTCAATAATGAAGACCACCATCCTCTTCAAAGTCTCAGTAGCATATAGCTCTGTAGACTGGAGGGTCATATAGCCAAACGTGTAGTACTGTAGCTAAATATTTAATAACTCAAAGTCAGGTTGAGCAACTGAAAGCAAGAAATGTCCCTTGCTTTTCTATCATTGCACAAAACTCAAGATGTGTTTTAACAGTCTAAAATAGTTCTGTGAAAGACTGCATTGAAGAAAAAGCTGCGAGAAAATCAAGTGGCTACACAAGCCTGAAGGGCACAAAGCCAGAAATCCCTCTGACGTTCTCAGATCCATGGGACTGTGCTGGTTTGAACCAGATTCTTCTCTATGCACAAAATTATTAGCTCTCTAACCTACAGATAGATTTTTTTAGGTGACTGTCACTGTATCAAAAACATTTACTTTTACACAATTTCCATCTGCAAACACACCGTTATGCAACCAGTTTACATTTAGCTACTATCATGCATCCATTATATAATCGTGCCCACCTTGTCAATAATTCACACAGATACAGTGAGTACACAGAATTCAGTGCTGGTTCACACTGTGAGGCCTGACTTGCGCAGACTAAGCAAAAAGCTGCTGCACCAGTAGATACATTTAGTCTGCTGTCATACAGTATATTAAATTTGTATTCTGTAACAGTTTACCAGGTGAAATTATGTATGAATAATCAATAAATTATGTGAAAATTCAGTGCAACTGAAAAACAAAGTCCTGTCACAGTCACATGGGGAGGGGTATTGACATTAGAGGATGGCGTATCAGTTCATGTCCAGCAGGAGGAGTCATTTTCAGCCTGTAGCCACTCAAACAGTCAATGTGCACTTTCTGAACCAGACAGACACTGACAGATTCCATCACTTTTTCCTGTCTGTGTTTCATACTACACCCGCACTGACACATGGGTAATTTCCAGTGTAGGACTGAGTGAGATAGCTGAAAAAGCTACCACAATAAAATGTTTCATTTCAGTTGATCATTTTTAGTGACAAGCAGAAAAAAGGTCCAATTTAATCGCTTATTTATCAAGGCACACAAGGGTAATAATTTGAATGTTCAAGAAGAAATCTGTGATTTATTTGCTGTAATTTGCTCCAGAGTGTGTATTTTCAGAGCAGTGAGCTTGGTTTTCAGGATAATGGGCTTACCTTTACACTGACAGACAACTGACAGCTATAAACAGCTGATCAATTTAAAGTGTAGGACTCGTCGTCACTTGTTATTGCCAAAATATAACGTTGCACTGGTCTTGCGCTCCTGCAGCCTTCACCTTATTTTCTCACTCCACGCTGTTACTGTTGTTGTGTCACATGTTGATTGGTGCAACCAAACAATTACATCTCTGAAATGACTGGCTGTTTGCGTGGCACGCTCTTTTGTCAGGGGACATGATAGGCTGTTTATGAGCTGGGGCATATTTGTTATGCGTTATCATGGTGGTTTTCATTTAATGCATTTAAGTGAAACTACTGAACATTACACAGTTCTATTATTGCTATTGATGAAGTGTCAGTATATAACAAGCTGTCAGAGGAAATCAGGTCAGCAGAATCAGTGACTTCTTATCTCTTCTTAAAACACACTTTTATCAAGGAGCCTTTCCTGGTTTTGTTTGATTTTTTACTGACTGTCTTTTACTGGTATGAAAGGTTTTATTTGCTTGGATTTTATTGGATTTTTATTACTGTCCTTTTACGTTTTGTTTATTTGCTTGTAAACTGTTTTATAATCTGCTCATTATGGTGTTGCTGCACTTTGTAATATGGGTTTAGAAAAGTGCTCTAATTAAAAGAGTATTATTATTATTATTATTATTATTATTATGCTATTATTTTATTACCCAGACCTATTCAAGAGTGGGTGACCTGACGTTTTCTGTCAACTACAAGATAGCAGAGGATGCTGCTTGACTCACCCCAGCTTTGGAAGTCCCAGTGCAGCTCCAAGTAAAAGTCTCCAAGCTGCAAATGGAGAGAAAGAAATGTCAGTCACAACTAAAACTACATGAGTATAAGAAAAGCAGGGATATTTGTGATTTTAAAAAAAAAATGATGATGCTTACTTTCACGTGCATGCAAAAACAAAGCAGTGAAAACTGAGAAACTAGACCAGTTTTACAAGCAATAAATGAGACATCTTTGCAGAATAGAAAAAGCTGTTTCACCATCATCTTTCAGTTTACATGGACCAGAGTAAACATGAGCCTTTATGTCCATCCATAACAAATCACGCCTGACTGACACAACTCAATACAGCCTAATTATCCTGAGAGGCACTCTGACGGGATCTCATCACCACCGCTGGTGGTCTCAATCTGGCATTCGGGTGATGATGTCAGGCTGGCGGGAGGTCATCATTTCCCAGAGTCATATTACCTCTGAGAGATGATGACGCAGAAAAATCTTTATCTCTGGCATCTCTGCCTCATCATCCAGGAAAGGATCACATGCTATTATGTCAAACACAGGCTCTGCTGAGTGTCATGCAACTAGCACAGACATCAGAATCTGGCGTTTACATCAACACCGAAAGTGAAAAGCCTCTACTATGACCTCTTTAAATGGAGCTTTAGATAGCTGGTCTCTTTAGATCTTGTATTTGCCTGTCTGCTTACTTGCTCCCTGACTCTCATATGGGGGCGGCGTTGCCACACAGCTGACCTGGAAGCTAAAATCGCCAGATGATTACGCCTACAAGTTTGGCCTCCATAACTTCATGTTAAGCAGCCACAACAACACAGAAAGGCTCCTCACTTTGTTGCTCTAAAAAGCATATACATCTGTCTGTACATGACTATGGTCACAGTGTGTGTACGTGTGACATCGTCAGGCAAAAAGCCACAACAAACCCTGAAGAATAATTGCGGCTCTGAACAGCAGCGTTTGTTAGTAGTTACATGTTTACAGTGAGTCTGTGTGCGCATGTGACGTCAGAACAAGCAGCCACAAAAGCACTGTGAGGTTTCATTTAGCCTTTAACACTCTGACTAGTTGATAATGTGTGCATGTGTCCCTCCTGGCTTTGCTTTGTTATGATGACAGTAATTTGTAAAGGACAAACTTTATTGATGTCTGGGAGGATTGTCTGTGTATGTGTGTGGGTGTGTATTTTTATGCAACCAGAGGAGAAGATAGGAGGAAGAGATTAAGAATGAAGAGGAGAAAAGGGATAAAAAGGGACCGCAAAATGGGAGCAAAATGAGAAGTAAGACGATCTGATGAGCAGTAAAACAGAAACAGCAACAGGACATGAGGAGCAGTACTATTAGAGGGAACAGAAAAGAAAACCGAGTGCTTACTTCTTTCAGGGCTTTCAGCAGCTTGGGCCTCTTGTCCTCCACGCTCTCCCTGGACTGTTGCTTCAGCTTCCTCAGCAGTGCTGTGACTGAAACACACAGAGGAACAAAGAGATAACACAAGATGAGATATATTTTATTTGGCTTGGGCAACACTGCTATACACAGCTGCAATCAGCTTTAATACAATAAATACCCAACAAAACAGTACAGAGGTACACCAAAGGCAATAATAAATACAGACTACAAAAATATAAAAAACACAAGAGAAAGAGAGATGAAGAGAAGCACTAGTCAGACCAAAATCATAAACACTGTGGTCGCTTTTTCCACACAAAAATGGTAAGAAGTTTACTGGAGAGAAATGTTATTTGTTCCCATAACGGCTGTGATATTTTTCAAATAACCTTTTGCTTTGCTGAATGTGATCCCACCACATAACTTGCTCCAAGAAGAACAGGATTTATTCACTATATTCAAAAACTAATTTCTGCACCATGTTGCTCTTGTTTTGGCAAAACTTCTCTACATGGCATGAAAGCCATGATTAGTTGGCAGACGAAAAATCTGAATCTTTAAAACATGGGGGCTTTTTTGAAACATTGAACCACTCTCATTTTTAGTGAACTGCTCTTTTCCATCAGGAGCTTTTTTGAGAGCATCTGGCTTCTGTGGGAAGATCTTGTTGATTTTTAAAGGACAGTTTGGGTGATTTGATGTTGGGTTGTATGAGGTACCTACAGTAGCTGGCAGCTGGCATGCCCTCAGTTTGGAGAAGCAGAGAGGAGTACCAGCTCAGAAGCTATGCAATGAACTGCTGTGGACAGGGTCAATCGTAAAATGTATTTTAACCTCTTAAAAAAGGTCAACCCAAAAAAAGTGATTTAAGTTTAAGTGTATGCTATATGGAGAATAATTCCACCACTTAACCTTGCAGTCAGACACCCTTTTCTGACAGGAAACCGCCTTTACATCAGCCAAATAATGCTCTCTCCAAACCAACCAAACTCCATAAGGAAAAACAGTCATTTACCTGGCAGAACACAGGAGTTGCTGGTCTTGTGCTGCCTTAGTGGGTTAATTTGTTTGTCTTATTGTGTGACTTTCGTGCTTTAAAAGGTTAGTACAGATTTACCAAAGCCACACAATAACACAAACAAAGTAAAAGGTCGAGGCAGCTGTAAACCAGCAACATTCTGCTTTTTGTACAGGAGTGCTAATTACCTGTATGAATGTACTGTAAGTCACCACTGTTGTCTTAGGAACAAACTTACTATGCAAATCCTGTCTAAATGAGACACGCTGAAGGCAAAGATCATGCAGTTTACAGTAACGATGGCTTTTGGTTCAGAGATATGCTGACTTCCTGGGGCCAGATGGGGCACTCCCAGTAGCATCACACCAATCCCTGCACGCCGCCTGAAGGGATCAAAAGGTTCCAGGAAGTTCAAAGGCAACAAGCCTGGTAGATATGAAGCTGCCTGCTAATGAGCTGTGCCTTTAACCTTCTTAATGACCTGGGGGAGAGACATACTCACAGGAGACTTTTAACCATGACGGGTCAGATTAACGAGCATTCATGGCTCTTTAGCCCATTGGCTGCAGGAGACCTGCTTGTTTATGCAGAAGAAAACAGGCTTAAGAAAAAAGGATCTACACCCGCCTAGCGAGTATTTATTTGGATGTTTTTTGCTGTTTATAAGAAGAGTGGGAGCATCAGTTTCTCATTGACATAATTGTGGTGCTTTGATGAAGCCAGGAGGGGATAAAATGACGACATGACTGTGCCACTTATGAACTAATGGAAACCGCAGTAAAAAAAGAAACTTTGGCTTGTGACACACACACTGCCCCACATTTTAATGTGACTAAAAGTAATAGTGGATAGATGGATTATAGGTTGTGACTTCAATCCTTGTTAAATGAACGAATCAATTCTTCAAAAAAATTGACAATCCAAATGCGGCCTGGTAACAGTTCAAACTCAAGGATGGGTTTATACTGGCTGTCTGTGACCTGCGTTCAAACGTCAAAGCTGTAGGTTTTGCCATGTTTTATGTTGTTTTATTGTTTATTTTGTAGGTTTAACCTGTTGAACTCATGGTTAGTGTGGCTATTCCCACAGGCTGGAGCAATGTTTTACTAATGTAATATCAAAGGACAGTCAAGAGAAATTGTGTGTGTCGTGTGAAGCCAACTAAATATTGAGAGCAGTAGTATTGTTTTTTGTGAAAGTTTATACTGCAGCATGACCTTCGTTAGCTCTGTTGTTGTTCAGAAGTCAGACAATTCTGCTCGGTGATCCTCATCGCCGGCGTGTGTTGCTGCTCTACGTACATGTAATTGATTAAAGAAAAAGAAAGTCAACCTGCAGGAATTCATTTGCCATTTAAATGGCAAATGAATATAGTCTGGCAAGTTCAGAAAACTACATCACTTTACTGTAATGCAGCAACCCCAAAAAGACAAAACTCATGCCATATCACAATGTACTGATAGCCAAAATCTAAGACAGTATCTAGTCTTAAATCACAATATTGATATAATATGATATACTGCCCAACTCAAATCGGGATACTTAAGTATTTCAATATTTTCTTACAAACTTGCTGATAACACATGGGATGTGTTGTATTGCCTCAGGTGACTTGTCTGTTCAGTTATTTTGTAATTTTGTGTTTCACTAAAAGAAAATTACAAAAATTAAGTACAAAAAAGAAAAAAATATTAGAATATTGGGCATGTGGCATATCATTGGCCTAACGAGGTCCTGTGCTCCACATGGTGAGTCAACATACTCAAACATGTTGTTCATATTGTCTTTCTGGTGCTCCCTGTGAGGCAGCACAGAGGGGGCGGAGGGCTCGATACTAAAACAAGGCCAAATGAGAGCACAGGCATGCACGCACACACACACACACACACACACACACACACACACAAATACACATGACGACACACGTGCCAATTGACACAGACACGAATACAGGACGAGGGTGTCTTTGTGGCCCGGCTGCCTAATGAGTGTGGACAAGCTCTGGATGGGGCTCCTCCTGATCCTCGCCGCCTCTCAGCAGGACGAGGAAAGGAGTACAATCTCACCATCTGGCCACAGACCACCCAGCCAACACAGGCCGAGAAACCAAAGCTGACCGCTTTAACGCTAACCCGAACTGACTCTCCATGCTGGCACTAATTCACCCAGATACTGATTAGGGCACTTTCCTGGCATTAATTAGGTGAGTGATCTCAGTAATTTCACCTCTGCAGATTAATGAAAAGAGACAGAGTCAGAACATGTTTGCATTTACATCACCACAAACTGCCACTGTTTAACAATTAGGCCTCAGATCTAACTGGACAAGTGCTGCTGGCATCTCTCCAAGAATCTGAGAACAGCCAATATTGACACAGGTAGGCTGTGGAGTCACTGTGTGATAGAGCAGAGCAGAGCAGAGCAGAACAAGCAGCAGCAAACAGGCCCATCTGAATATATTTAAACTTAGTGAGGCATGGTCAATTAATTTTAAAAGACCTCTAAAAAGACTCAAAACGGTCACATTAACTGAAGACAAGCAAGATGGAGAGCTCTTCATGTTTGATTTAAAATTACAAGGTGCTTTCAAAAAGTATGCATAAATGCAGTGGGGAGAAAAAAAATTAGTTAGGCTTTAGCACAGAGGATCCTGTTATCATTTTTGTATTCATTTTGTGTTATGAAGTTATTTTGTTAGATTCATTTCAAATGGAATATGGCTTCACATTGCTATGAAACCTACAATATTTGACTATAGAATTAAGGCACCAAAATACAGTGCATTTACAATATTATAATTAAAAATGTTCAGAATCAGAATCAGGTTTATTGTCAAGTAGATTTACATACATGATTAATTTGCCTCTATGTTTTGGTGCGTAACAATAAACATAGTAAGTAGAAAAATATAAAGAAAGATAAAAGCAAGTGCTGCAAGTCAAGATGCCTAAATAGAAATTTGTAGTAGTCAAAAAAAATTGTGTATTGATGCAATACATTCAGTCAAAAGGTATAGACCTTATGTTAATGTAACTAATAAACAATAATTGGGGAAGCAAGTGATAAAAAAGAGGAGTCAAGTTTAATTTTACTGAAATAAAAGTTAGCTTAATAGCAATAGGCCCACCCCTTAGTTTTGGAGCCACTGATATAAAGTGTTAAATGTTGGCTGGTTACTAGCTAGCTAACTGGCAACAAGTACACGAACTGATTAGACATAAACAAAATCAAACCTTGGCCGATGGCTGGTGATAATTTCTCCCAGAATAACGTCCAACCTGGCCTAACCGCAATGCTTTTCCGAAGAAAATAAACAAGGAAATTAAATTTAGAAAATTATATCACAGCCATGCTTCCTCATGATCTTTGAAGGGACAACTCCTTGAACAACAGACCAAACATTGATGGTGAGCCAACAACAAGCAAAGCCTTTCAATACAATTACTATGTTCAGTAAACAAGTTAAACGTGTCATTTAGACACATCAATTGCTTTGATATAACAGCAGGTTAATAATATGACAAATTTCATCTGTCTTTATCATTTGATCTTGTAAGTTATGTTCCACTGTGCTTTAAGTTGAGAATAAGGCAAGAAGCAGTGAACACAAGCCAGCAGTTCCCTGCATAATAATAATACAATAAACACCAAAGTGACTGTGGCAGCCTTTTAAACAAGCTCCTCAGGCTGACAACACAGCTGTGTGAGTGGAAAGCAACTGAGGACTGAAATAGCTCTTACTGAACAAAAACACATGACAAAATCTATTTCTGAGCCACATTTTGCCTCCTTGTTCAAGTGGAAAACCATAAGTGGTAAAAACTCAAGTGACAAATACATCAAATCAGCAACAAATGTTGACTGACATCAATGGAAAACTGACTAAAAATAAGACAGTGAGAGTGCAGACTTAATTGATCTCATTCAAGAAAAAAATTGCTAGTTTATCTGACAACACCTATGGAGAACTGCAGACAACTAGATCAAAATTACATGCCAGTTTCAGTGCCAGGACATTTGCCCTACTGTAAAGCAAACAATCAAAGCTCCTCTACTTCCCTCACTGACTCCTGACTGACGCTGACTCAGCTCATACTGAAAAACTGCTGGGCAGGGCTCTGCCACGCTCAGCCTGTAAAGGACTCAACGTTTATTGCACTGAATAGGAAAAACAGTCATAGTTTCCTTCAGCACCTTTCGCCTTTCATGTCACCATGGCAGCCAGGTAAACGTTTATGTGCATAGGGCCCAAGTGTGATTGTTTTACAGTGTGCAGACTCAGCCATTTGGAGCTGCGCTGTCACAACAGAGGCCTTGCCCTGTACTTTGGAGCGACATTAAAACACACAAATAGGTAAAGAGGGTTAAACAACAACAGCTGAAGAGTTTTTGCTTCAGTGGAACAGAAGTTGCAGTCCTTTCTTGTCAGCTGATTCAGGTGATCAGCAGACTGACCTACTGTATCTGTTTGCCAGCAGGTCGAGACTACACCTGTCTAATGATCTCCTGAATCAGCAGACAGATACAGGCACAGACACTAAGCTCTGGACTACAAACTCCTCTCCCTGGCCCAGATCCAGGAGAAGCAGGTAGTCCTGGTGAATTTGCTCTTTCGCAGATCCCCATCACATAAAGGTCTTCGAATCAAACTTAGTTTGGTCTCTCACCTGGTGCACATGTGTCTAATGGTGTCCAGAACTGCAGTTGCTACGACAATGAAAACAATAACTTCTGCTTTTTGAAAAGAGCACAATTGGCAGACATTGATAAAACAATGTAGGGTAAACAATGAATTTTGACGCTCACATTAACCCTTAGATATTCTTGGATTTTTTAGATAAGCATATAACACCAGATTACATTTGTTTTTTTGTTATGAAGTAGGGCTGCATCTAATGATTATTTTCATAATTTATTAATCTGTCGATCATTTTCACTATTTATCAATTAGTTGTTTGGTCCACAATCCAAAGATATTCAATTTACCGTCAAGTCTGAAAATATTCAGACTTGAAATGCGATCAGAGCCTTTGGACATTTTTTTCTTTAAAAAATGACCCGAAACAGTTAATCAATTATCTATATAGTTTGTGATTTATTTAATAGTTGACAACTATTCAATTAATTGATTGAGTGTTGCAGCTCTAATCTTTCTTAAAAAGAATCTGAAAATGTAAAAAATTTCAGGGTATATAACTAATGATCTGTTGATCTAAATTAAGACCAAGACCCTATAGACTTAAAATGTCACAGTCGTGAGTGGTAAAGGATTCCTGACCTTAAAATCAGAAGGCAAATCGAATCGTGCATTTAGAGAATTGTGACACCCTAGATACTCCTGGATTGTTATCCCTCAACCTGCCTCATCTTCTATATAATGTCAGTCAGAAATTTTCTGCAGAATTTCCCAGAATGTCTTTTAACAATATTCACACACCAGGCAGAAACTCGCTGCATTCAAAATGTAAGAGAAATGGTCAATAGAGACTGCAGCAGAGGCAAATTTTTCCAAGAGGGAAAAAGTGAGAGCTGTGACCTTCACTCAAAACACAGTACGTCATGTAGCTGCATGACACAGTGACAAGCTACATGAGCGGCGAACCTGGCAAGTGTAAAGAAAAATGGTGTTGCAGAGTTCTTTAGAGGCTTCAGTCAATACAGACACTTGTAAACCTGGTAAGGCAAGTGGTAATAGAGAGTTAATTAGAGGATGCAGTCAATGGAGACACTCTAAGCTGCTTCCCTGTATGACTGCTCAGTGTTGGTGCCAAGTGGCCACACTAGTAAGTCCTAAGTAACTCTTTCCTTCTGATGGATTTACACTTGACATGTTGTATGAGGAAAAAGTCATATTATTCTGCTTTTTAGCTTCAATGTAGCTGTGTTGCAAATGTTTTAATGTAATATTTTTTTAACATATGTTCCAACCCCAGGTACCTGTGATGTGCTAGGATCTCAGTCTGGCTCAAGTTTGGTAGCTGTGTTATAGTGTTGTAATTCAGGTTGACATGTTCTTATTTAGTATCTCACCACTGCTACAGACCTCAACCCAACTGAACGAAAACCTCGGGCCTTCCTGTTCCCATGACCTGCATATCAAGAGCTTTAAATAGATAGTGGACAAAATGCACCTATCAAATAAAAATAGACTTTGAGATATCAAAAACCAGCCGTAGAAAAGTCCAAAGCACGTTTTGGGAAATGCTAATTACAGATTAGAAAGTTCAATAGCCAATAAGTAATTAATTCAACTGCAAGAGCACAAAGCTGCACCCAGTACCCATAAAAAAATTAATTGGCTTCACTTGCATGTCAGTGATGTTTTTGTTCATGGTTACTAGTAATGGTTGCACTAGTCAATATTAATGAAAAATGTCATTCTGACTTAGGGTGTTGCTGCTGATCACATAAAAGATTATAACAGTGTTATCGTAATGGACATAGAATATAAATGTAAAACAGACAACTGTCCAACAAGGAGG
>JAJHUR010077752.1:9676-41209 GCA_027495735.1 Lutjanus campechanus | reverse complement strand
TGCATGTTGTCAAAGATTTGCAGGAATGCCAAACCTCAGATCCTGGAGGAGCAATGCGGATTCTGTCCCGGATGGGGAACACTGGATCAACTCTTAACCCTTCTAGGGTTAATAGAGGGGTCATAGGAGCTTGGCTCATCCAGCCTCTGTGTGTTTTATGTTCTTGGAAAAGGCCTACAGCCGTGTCCCCTGGGGCATCTGTTGGGGGGTACTGGCGCTGTGGCCATGATACATCCAGTCCATGCAAAAATTGGACTGAGCACTCTGTCCGTATCCTCTGCAGGAAGTCAAACACTTATTGACTGGGTGTTGTGCTCCACCAGGGTTGTTCCTTGTCCCCAATTCTGTTTGTGATTTTCATAGATAGGAACTCGAGGCACAGCCAGGGTGAGGAGTGTGCGATGTGGGGACCTCAAAATTGCTTCTCTAGTGTTTGCAGATGATGTGGTTCTGTTGGCTTCATCAGACTGTGACCTCTAGCGTGCAATGAGGCAGTTTGCAGTCGAATGTGAAGTGGTCACGATGAGAGTCAGCACCTCCAAGTCTGAAACCATGATTCTCTGCTGGAAAACGGTGGATTGTTCCCTGTGATGTTGCCCCAAATGGAGGAGTTCAAGTATCTGTCTTGTTGGTGATGGAGGTTAAATGGGGTGTGAGATAGACAGCTGGATTGGTGCAGTGTCAGCAGTAATGCGGGCATTGTAGCACACTTTCGTGGTGGAGAGGGAGCCAAGTCAGAAGGAAAAGTTTTGATTTACCAGGTGATGTAACATTCCAACACTCACCCATGGTCTTGAACTTTAGGTTGTGACCAAAAGAGTGAGATCAAGGATGCAAACGACCAAAATCAATTTCCTCCATAGGGTGGCTGGGCTCAGCCTTAGAGATAGGGTTAGAAGAGCTGCTTCTCCCTCATGTCGAAAGGATCCAGCTGGGGTGGTTTTGGCATCTGATCGGGATTGCTCCTGGGCGTCTTCCTTTTGAGGTTTTTATCCAACTTGTAGGAGACCCTGGGTTTGACCACAGAGCATTGTGGAGAGATTATATATCTCATTTGGCTTGGGAATTCCTCTGGAACTCCAAGGAGGAGCTGAAAAATGTTGGTGTGAATAGGGATGCCTGGATACATGTAAATGATGAGAAATCAAAAATAATCTAAAGATGTACAACATATTAAATGTAATGTCTTTTCCAGGTCTCTAAGGCTGAGTTTACTCACATAAATTATTTTGTGATCGAGATGAAGGTGTCAGCACCTCCAAGTCTTGAGGCCACGGTTCCCATAATTAGAAAATGGTGTGTTGTTCCCTGCAGGTTGGGAGTGAGATCCTGCCCCAAGAAAAGGAGTTCAAGTATCTGTCTGTCTTGTTCACGAGTGAGGGTAAAAATGGAACGTGAGATCGACACGTGGATTGGTGCGGTGTCAGAATTAATGTGGGCTTTGTACTGGTGGAGAGATAGCTGAGATTGAAGGCAAAGCTTTCAGTTTAGCCGTTGATGTGCGTTCCAACCCCTCACCTATGGTCATGAGCTTTTAGTAACCTTTAAGAGAGAGATCACAGGTACTAGTGATCAAAATGAGTTTCCTCTGTAGGGTGGCTGAAATATCCCAGCAAATGTTGAATCAATAGTCATGACATTTTGTACAGATATGCATGATTCCTAGAGGATGAATCTCAGTGACTTTGGTGATCCACTTACTTTTCCCCGTTGCACCACCGTGCAGTTGTACACTTTTGAATAGATCACTAACATGTGTAAACATGATCCCTGTTTTATCTGATTTAAAGTCAGTTTTTAACTAGATGGAAAACGTCCAGGTTTAACAACTGTCCTTTTACACCTAGCTTATATCAAGGTAAGTCCGCTCCTGAATAAATTCTCCCACGAGTGTGGGTATGACTGTGTGCTGGCAACAACATCAATATTATTCTTAATGATCTATGATTGTTCTATTCAAAACATGGAATTGACAGTGGAAGAATGAAACCAGGGTTGAAGATGATGACATGAATCTGGTAATGAGTTATAGCGTGGTAAAAGCCCAGTGATGCCAGGTATTTTTGAGTCAGGCTGTGTGGCATCGTCTCATTGATTGGGAGTCTGTTGACTCTGTCAGTTTTCTCTCTGGCTCTTGTATGACAAGAGAGCAACAGGAAATAGCAAGTGATGGGGTGGAGGGAATAACAGAACTTTTGGCATGCCTATACAGGTTGAAACAGAGGGTTGAGTGTGTGATTTATGATGTGGTCTTTGTTCCCAAATTCCAATTTCCAAGTGCCCAAAATGCTGTCCATATACAGTTATCCAGTCTGCTGACTTTGGCAAAGTAAGACAACCAGTGGAAAGTACCGACTCTCTGCACATTGGGAATGAAAGCCTCTTTAGCCAGCACTTATCTTGGGGAAATTTACACTGGATAAAATGTTATCTGATATCCGCTATTTAAAAAAAATAATTATTTGAAGCCAGAAATACAGAGCTGCTGAAAGACCATATTTTTAAAATCTTTTGTACACAAGACAATATGCAATATCCTGCATATACAGATATTTTCTATATACAAGATCCATATTAAAAATATAGTAAATCGAGAAATAAAGCCAAATACTAAAGATTTAGGTAGTCTTGGAAATCTTAATTGTGGTGGATGACTGATGACAAATTTTAAAAAAAAGGTATTGAATACTCATTTTTCTTAATAATAAGCTTCTAAAGTGAAAGAGAATGAATAATAAGACACAGTTGGCCTTTTAAATGCTAGTACATTTGAGACACAGTACTTCTTTATAGCTTGCACTGAGAGCAGCTAAGATTTTTTCATTTAACAAAAGAAGGCAAACTTCTCAAATATTAAATGTTGTCGAAACACAAGCAGACATACAAGAACTTAAAAATAAAATAGAGGAAAAGTAAAATTGGTAAAGATTTTAGAGTCTGTAAAAGAAAATGGGTGTGTTTCCTCTAAACACATCATACATGTTAGAACATAGTTGTGAAAACATGTGGAGACTGAGAAATATATAGAACTGAATTGTGGATATAGACTGTTAAACTGTTGTCATGCTGTCTGTGTTTGGGATTTTTTGGGTGAACCTGAAACATGGCTCAGTGACGTGCCAGAGCCATGGTACCCCAACACTATATAGGCCCCAGGAACCGACACACAAGTGACACTACCTTTCCCCTCCCTAACGGTCAGTTACGAATGTACCTTCAGCGACCCTATCAGTCCAAATCAGCCCAGCCGGCAGAAAAAAAAATACTATCATGTCAGTGTCCTCTGGCTCTGGCGGCTCAAACATGTCTGGACATGTCTAATAAAACTGCTAGATGGACCGTCCGTGTTTCAGGTCTTTTTCAGGTTGTAGTGGTGTTTCACACTGGAGTGGACATGCCCCCAGCATGATATGATTTAATATGATTGCTATCATTATGCACGAGGGGGCAGGTCCTCTAGTGGCAGGTTCCAATTTCGGGGCTGATAGATTACATGATATAAGCCTAAAAAAACTGGACTTAAATCAGGAAATATCTAATCAAAAAATAAATAATTACCATTAGGAATCTGACCAGACATAATAAGTGTTTACTATACTCTCATTTTGGTTGGTACCAAAACGTATTAATGTTCGAGAGCCATCCCCACCAACCACTGGATTTGGGAGCCTTTGTTTCAGCTGTCTCACAATCTTCTTTTACTTTTCTTCTAACCTGTCCACCCATCTGCTCCTGGTATGACACAGTGTTTTTAATAAGTTTGTGTGTCCCTGTCCCCCGTCTCCTCCACATTCTCTCCCTGTCTATCCTGTCCTGTCAGCTCTTTCCTTCCTGCTCTCCCACTGCAGTCCGGCTCCCTCCTTCCTGTGTTGTTCCTTCCATAAACAGATCATAGTCAACACTGTCTGCTGCTGACTGAGCCAAACACACTGATCGGCTCGCTAACTGACTATTCCAGCAATGGAACGTGGGAAAAGCTCATGTCCCCTCCAGCAGCAGGCTCTTCCACTATTTCCTAGGATGTTGCTTGCAGACAGTGGTGGAAAATAAATGCTGAGTCATGCTGTGGAAAGGATCTATGCTATACAGGAAAACAATGATTCAACTTAATTGATACCCACAGGGAGATTCCATGCTTTCACTCCAATATATTCATTATTGATTAGTCTATAAAATGTCTGAAAATAGTGAAAAATTGAAACTCTTACAGTTTCCAAGGCGACATCGTCAAACAGTCCATAAGACCCAAACATATTCAATTTACAATGATGATCATTTTGAGGTTCAGACTAAATTTGGCAGGAAATTAATAACATGATGAGTAAAACATCCTGAAAATTACTATTTGATTGAATGGTGCAACCATAAAAACATTTGGTCTTGGGTTTGAATATATAAGAACATCTAAAGTGACATATTATACTAGAGAATATTCAGAAGTCAGATGTCTCAATTGTCTCAAGTCTTTGTTCTCAAGTGCCAGGTTGAGGAAGCCAAGTTCCAAGTCAACTTTGAGCTTCAAGCCTTAAACAAGTCATCTCTTCACCAAATGTAAATGCATTTTAACAACAGAGCCTCAATTTACCATTCTTTGTGCAACTTCAAATGTCAAAGTTGTCTGTAATTTTCAACCCGTATGTTTTGCACACTGCAATTTTCTTTTTGATGACCACCAGATAGTTTTTGTACACAACTAAATTGTCCTTTTTTCCCCTAACTGTAGCTCAGTGAGTTCTTAGTTCTTCACGGTTCTCTCCTGCACCTTGAAGCTGTCAGATTTGTTAAAAGGGGATCTAAGAAGTTAAGTGTCAACTTGCTGGGAATAATGCTGAGGTTAGTTGGTTCAGGAAATGAATTAATTTGTGGCACGAGTGTGGGGAATGGCATCTAGTATTTTCAAGTCAAAAACATTCAAGTCCAAGTCATGAGTCTTCGGCGTACAAGTCCAAGTTGAATTGCAAGTCTTTATTTATTTTGTTACAAGTGTTGTCATCAAATACGTCCACCACTGTCAAAATGTACTCATTTGCCAAGCAGTCAAATGTCTTGACTGCAGTTGTATTTTAACTATGCAAAAGCTTTCCATCCCAAAAGTTTCAACAATGACAGAGCTGTGCCACACAGCCATGATATAAAGTGACCTGTGCTGATAACACATGTCAGGTATCTCTTTGTTAAGTGCTGGACAAAGAGTCACTATATTTTATTTCTAAAAGGCCCGCTTTAAATTTTATAACAAGCCACTTTTCATAAAGAGCTGATTGCGACGAAGGTTGTGGCCTTTTTGACGTGGCCAGACTTGATGTTAACACAGGAGACCTGCAGCTCCTCATCTATAGTTAATATTTAACATAGAAATTTAAATTGCAGTGCTGATATGTTTTGAACACTAGACTAAAATAGAGTTGATAAAATCCTCCTCAGACATTCAAGTGGCCAGACTTGTTTGTCACATCTGCTGGTTGGATTCAGTTCTTGATCTGTTCTCTGCTGGCTTGTGTCGTTTGAACCAAAATGAACGTTTGCTCTTTCATTCAAGCTTTCTTGGTTGTATTGATGTTCTTTTACTTAAATATCTTTATGTGTAATTTTGCACTCCACCCTATGTTAAACATGGATGTTTCCTGATCTTGTGTGTCCGTGTGTGTTTGTCTTCCTGCAGCTCGAACCAGAGATGTGATGAAGGAGTTCAGTGACGTGTACGAGCAGCAGTACGCAGTCGCTCTCTTCAACAGCGTCCGCTTTGAGATAGAAGGAGGAGGAGGAACACAGTCGCAGCTGCTTCACAGAAAGGCAAGTGCATGGTATCAGTTATAAAAGAGAGAATCACTCATGATAAACTGACATTAAACTATACAAAAAAGAAAATATGTGGCTTCCATCTGTGACTGGATTTGATTTGAATCGTTGTCATTTCTGGAACATAAATGTTATCATATGTTATATTATAACATATGATAACATAATTGTGGCCATGTGTTTAATACCACATGAAATTGGATATTAAAAGATATTTCCAGTTTATCACAGTTTGGGCCTTGTTTTTATAGTCTGGCCATCATTTATATGGATTATGATAACAGTCCAACAAGGCATAAAAAAACAGTCAGACTATCAGCTGTGGTGTGAACAAACCAGCAGTTTATCCAGATACTCTAAACTGTGAGCACAATTACAACAGGGATGGCAGGACAAAGTTGAAACAGGATGTTGATCTGTAAACTCTGATGGATGCTGATTGATTGTCTTCATTTTCTCTTCCAAATAAGTTTGACTAACTTGTGTAATTGTCTAACTGCTTGTATTTCTTGACGATCTGATTGCCTTTATAGCACCGTCGACCTGTTTCCAGCTCTAAGAACTCAACCTGTTGAGTACAATGTTATACAGGAACTAGAAAATATGATCCAAGTTGTAAAGACAAATAGACAAAGACACCACCACAAACCTCCAGTGGGCCATACGTGATGATTTAGAGAGACTATATTTATATGAGTCTATACATTGTTTTGTTTTAAAGAAAATGCTGTATAGTATGTTGTTAAAGCCAGAAACTTTATTCAAACCTACAGGACTATTGAACTATTCAAGGTAGCAACTCGGTTTAGCTCCCAGTCATTATTCATACTCCTTCAGCTGCTTCTTCATACAAATTAAAGCCAGCAATGCAGTTTAGCTCCCAGCTTATTCTATATTTTGCATACTTAACCCCTTTCAGACTACTCATACTCTTTTCAACTTCAGAAACTCCATTCCAGTCTTATAATGTTCCACATCTTTGATACATTGAATTTTATCCAACTTTAAAACCCTGTTCATACTAAATAGACCCTTTCCCACTTTTCCAACTCTTCATACTCCTTCAGCTGCTTCTCTGGACAAATTAAAGCCAGCAATTTAGTTAAGCATCAACTTTTAAATATTCTACATCTTTCACACATTATTTGTATTATTGAACTTTTAAAGCCAGCAATGCAGCAGTCACACCTGCATTTCCCTCAGAAATTGCCTTCTCCAGTTATTATTAAACTTCACTTCCCCAAAATAGCCACTTCCATTCCTTAACAAATTTTTTTTTTTTTTTTAATAACTCTGATGTCATTTGCAAATTGCGTAATTAAGAAATTTGGTTCTAATGATCAAAGTTTGGAACGCAGCTTTATGATTTAATTAAATTGAATCTGTCCAGCTTCCCTTCTGACATCTTTATTAGTATGTTTCTGGTATCTTAGATGAACAAATTGACACTGCTGTTTGTAGCTAAACAATATATGCATAACAAACTTCAGTGCTTTGTTCGGCAAACTGAACTTGATGTTATACATGTGGTGTAAATGAGCCCATTCTTGGGGTCCATTAACCATTAGACTGTCTAACAAGCGAGCTCTCGTCTTTACCACTCGGTAGGTTTAGTATTCTTCATCTTTTTGTTAACTGAATGTGCCGAAGGTCCCACTTTTGTTCACGTTTTCAATCACTGCGGGGGAAGTGGAGCACATTTCACACATGAACAGAGATGCTGTTTGGAATTCTATTATAGCAGTTCATCTACTCTGTACTATGTGGGGGACAGCTGCGTGTGTGTGCTCATGACAGAGACAAAATTATGCATACATGAACAAACACTTTGCAAACACATACATTCACACATACGTAACACTAGGGCCATGTATTATGCCCATATCGGCTTATATTTCCATTTACTCTGATTATTAAAACAATTGGACTACAAATAATACAATAGGCCAAAAAACTATCTGAAATATGTATTGTAAATATACCATTTGCACCACTAACACTGTAGTTTAACCCGTTTTTTTTTTTTTTATTGGACTGCAGAGCGCTGCATTACCAGCCCTTCATGTGCATTTTCAACCGATATTCTCATTCATTTTTTTACTAGAAGCATTTCTGAGCTCACTGAACATTTCTGTGGTGTCTGTACAGTGAAAAAAAAACTAACTTTTGGGTGTATGGGTGCATAAAATCCAAGTGAAAAACTGTTCAAAGTGATACATCCTTGAAAACAGTCTGGACGTATTAGTGAATATCCTGTGGTCTACCTCACATAACACTGTGAAAGATCATCACTTTGCTCTACCCTGACATAAGCACAAGTGACCCGGTCACTCATGCACAAATAATCCACGGATAATTTTACGTTTTCCAGAAAACCAACAGCGACAAATCAGTTTCCTAACACAAACGGCTCTTTATGTTTTTCCCTTCATGTTTACTCCCCTCCGTCTCCTTCGTTCTTTCCTTCCTCCCTGAGCAGTCTCAGTCTCAGCATTATTTGATCTAAGGCAGGAAATCTGAAAACAAAGTGGGTGGCGTGTATCCTTGTGTAAACACTAAACAAAAATCCCCACGCCTGCACAGTTGGAAACTCCAATTAAGCTTCAGGTCTCCTGCATAGTTAAGGCAGGACTGAAAGAAACAATGTCCCAGCTAACAATTATTTCCTAAATTGATTTAAGTAAGAAAATGGTCATAAACGTTGATTACATTTTTCCAAACCCCAACATTTCGTCCTCAAATGTCTTGTTGTGTCCACAACCCAAAGATATCCAGTTTACTGTGAGAGAGGACTAAATAAACATTCTTTCTTAATTATTTTTTTAATTAATCGACTACTCACAGTTCTAGCTACAACAGTAGATTGCTTCACAGATCAGTCAACTGGAAGAAAATTAGTTTCCAACTATTTTGATCATGTCAGTCATTTTCCAAGCAAAAATTCCAAACATTTGCTGGTTCCAGATTACAAAATGTAAGGATTTGTTGCTTTTCTTTGTCATTTATTATAGCATATATAGTTGGTTGGAGAAAAGAAGCAATTTAAAGATGTCACTTAGGGCTCTGGTGAATTATGATCAGCAAAATAAGCAACTAATCACTTAATTGTGAAAATATTACTTAGGCAGGACAACACTCAGTAAGGAACTGAGGGCACGAAGTGTTGAAAGTAAAATTCTTTCTCATTCTAGCTTGATAGACAACTACAGGTGCTCAACAGTCAAGGGTCTCTATATTTTGCGCTTCATAGTCAACTACACATTTTCACATTCTGGGGTTCTGCACTCTGAAATAAACAGGGATGTCTCTGAAAACGATGACCTTTCAGCATTAATGGGGCCACAGATGTGACAGTTACTCGTGATGCCATGGGCACAAACACACCACCATACCAACACAGATGCTAGCTTTTCAAGTTAGCGCTGGTAACAATCTGGATGGTCCTTTTCCTCTTTAGCCCGGAAGACACAACGTCCGTGATTTCCGAAAACGATCTGAAATGTGGACTTGTCAGGCCACAGCACACTTTTCTAATTTGCGTCAGTCCATCTCAGATGAGCTCAGGCCCCAGAGAACTTGGCGGTGTTTCTGGATGTTGTTGATATATGGCTTTCGCTTCACATGGTGGAGTCTTAACTTGTATTTGTAGATGCAGCAACAAACAGTTAAACCCAATGAACCTGAGTGCATATTTACAAAAAAACAATGTTTATCAGTTTGAACATTAAATATCTTGTCTTTGTACTGTATTCAACTGAATACAAGTTGAACGTGATTTACAAATTATTGCATTCTGTTTTTATTTATATTTTACACAACAGGCTAACTGTTTTGTAATTGGGGTTTTATGTAGCTTTTCACAAAATACAATTTTACATAAAATATACATTATTCTTTAGTGCTGTCTCTAATTTTTCAGGACCCTCTGGCAGGCCGGTCCATCTTCTCAGGGAGTCTGTTTCAGTATCTGGAGGAGAATCGGAAGTGGAGGAATCGCTTTGTGTCTGTGCCAAACAGCTACACCATCAGCCTCTATGAGAGCAAAACAGTGAGTGCTCTTCTTCTTTCTCGACCAAACAGCTGTGTGATTCAGTGATTTGGACACTTGTGTTAAAACAGCTTGGTTTGTCATCTCCTGAACAGGCACATGAACGGGGCCTTCACCCGAAAACAACCATCAACTGCGCCGGATACAAGGCCCTGACCTCACTGGAGGAATATATGGAGCTGATGAATGCCAGCCTGCCAGGTAGGACAAGGACAGACAGAGACAGTAATGAATATATACTCACAATATATAATCACAAGTACATGTCTCACTCTCACCCAGATATTTATCAGAATCAGCTTCTATGGTCATGATGGTGAATCCAAAGTAAAGACTGAAAATGGGCTAAATCTGTCAGTTTCTATCTATCTGTCCATTTTCCTTTTTTTCACATAATTAAAGGTATTGTTCAGATAATTTGATCGTGAATGTATTATCTAAAGTAGATGTCGGGTGGCACACCCCAAGTTAGGAGAAGCAGAGAATAGTACCAGCTTGGAAGCAAAGCAATGAATTACTGTAGACAGGGTCAGCAACAAAAGATATTTTAGCCACTTAAAAATAGTTCACTCAAAAAAAGAAAGAATCAGTGTTTATGTGTGTTATATTTAGAATATTTTCACCACTTTACCTTGCTGTCAGACAGCCTTTACTGACAGACAACCATTGTTATATAAGCCACACAATAACGCAAAGAAACTAAGAGATCAAGGCAGCACAGTAGACCAGCAATTCACGTGTTTTGTGAGGTAACATTTCTCATTTGTTGTTGGAGAGAGCGATATTTGGCTTGTATGACAGCAGTTTTCTGTTAGGAAAGGCTGTCTGATGGCAAAGTAAGGCTGCGATATACATTAGACTGCTGACCCTGTCCACCACAGTTCATTGCTTAGCTTCCGTGCTGGTACTCCTCTCTGCTTCTAAAAACTGGGGGTATGGCAGCTGCCATCAACTCTATATCAAATTATTATCTGAACTATCCCTTTAAATTCTAATGCACCTGCTTGTATCTTCTTTATATATTAATTATTTTCCTTATTGTTTTTGGAGCACTTTCTAAATCATATAGTTCCTCGTTTTTGTTCTGTCATGTGACTCATTGTAGGTATCAAGGCCAAAGTGGGCAGCAGTCCGTTCATCAAGTGTCCGTCCCAGTTCCCGCTCATCCTGTGGCACCCGTACGCCCGCCACCACTACTTCTGCGTGATGACGGAGAAGGAGCAGAAGAAGTGGCACGCCGTGCTGCAGGACTGCGTCAGACACAGTAACAATGGTAATAATACACACAAGCACGCAGAGACCTCACCTCTGCAGAAGTAGAAGTGAAGCGGTAATACCACTCGCAGCAGTGTCTTTCTCTCTGTGCTCCACCCTGACAATTAGTGGCTCTCTCCACCTCCCTGGCATTGTTAGCGGTTCAGATGAGGGCGTGTGTGTCACTGAGTGTGTGACAGAGTGTGAAGTCTTTTACATGCCACCTGAGTGAGCTGGTTGATCTGTGGATGTGAGATGTTGTAGGAATGATGTGTATTTGGGTTTTTTTTTCTTTCTTGGTTGTCGTGGTTACAGCGTGGCATGTTGTTGTCGGTGGATCAGACCAGACAAATGATATAATATTTCAGCCCAGACAGACAATCTGTGTCACTCAAATAGTGGGTGGGGATTTTGTTTACTCAACAAAAGAGAGAACCAGACTTACATTTGAGACAAGCTTTTATTACTAGTTTCATATTTAAATCATATTTAGTGAGAATTAAGCTCAAGGCTGTGCAATATATCGATATTATATCAATATTGTGATATAATTAGATATTGTGTTAGATTTTTGGATATCGTTATATTGTAATATGGCAGAAGTTTTTTCTGGTTTTAAAGGCTGCATGACAGTAAAGTGATACAATTTTCTGAACTTACCAGACTGTTCTATTATTTGTCTTTACCCACTTAGTCATTATTATCCACATTACTTGTGATTATCTAAAATCGAACTGTGTCAAACACACAATATGCAAATTCTGCTGCTAGGTGTGTCTCTGACATTAGAACAATAATGAAAGACGTAGTTTGATGATGTCGTGAAGTGGCATGGGATCATGGGAGTTGTTGTCTTCATTGTTAAAAACCCACCATAGCTGATGAAAATATGTCTGACATGACTCAGGCAGAAGTCATGTTCATGGGTGAGGTAATAATGAAGTTTTATTCACCTTATGTTTAGTCACATGCACCGAATTCCTTCCTCAGTCTCTGATGTATCCACTGTATCCTGTGTTTTATTTGAAGCTGTAACAACTAGTAACTAGCTAGCAAGGCAGGGGAGATGACATGCAGGAAAGGGCCGCAGGTGGGGGTCCAACCCCTGACAGCTGTCGAGGGCTCACAGCAGCTAACACTCTTAAAAACTAAGTTACCCCGCCACCAAGACTTTTGTTTGCTATTTTAACACTAGCTATGTGAATGGTTATACTACATATAAAAGGAGTAAATAAAATACATTTTGAAATAAACTTTAGCTGTCCCTGCTTATCAAGCCAGTGCCATAAGACAATAAATTAAGAAAGATATTACAACAAAATTAATAGACTCCATCAAACACACACACACACACACACACCAAACAAAGAGCCTTAACATTGGTATCCTTCACATATGAAACTGAACTTTGAAATAGTGATTCTTGAGTTTGTGTCATGGTCCTCTGAGGCTGCTGAAGTTGGTCACTGTGGAGAGTTGAAGCCAAAATAATAGACAGTGTTAAACTATGAGCACATATGTTGTTTTATGTTAAGAATATGAAGAAAATGGATCTGTTTGTACAAGTTATATTACTATGATCACGATGCTAATTTCTGTCAGTGTGTCAATGGGAATTCCTGTTATGTGTTAGCATTTTGAAGAAGTCACTTTGGGTTCAGAAAAAGAAAAACTGATGGGCATTTTTGCTACGAATAATCAGTTAATCAAACTACTATTAGACAGATTAATCAGTGTTGGAAATAGCAATAGCAATTGGAGTCCTAATTCCTTCACTTTTGTGACAGGCTTTATTGTGAAACATCTTTAAAAATGCAGTTTATCTTAACGTCATGAAAAAATGGCAAAGTAGATTCGACTTAAACCACTTTAAGGCATTATAATACATGTGATCAGTGTTCCTAAAGATCAGCATTATTACATTAGAACATGTTTTTGTTTTTATCAAAAGCTTGAGGGATGCTGCGGTAATTAGGGGGACTTTTGTTTTTCTCTTTTTATTGTACAGACATAAAGGTCTTTTCCCAGCCTTTTGTTTGGAACCATTATTTGAGTGCTGGCTTTTATTTATGAATTGATTATAGATTTCAGAGGATACTGCGGTGTGTTTTGTATTTAGTTGCACATTAGAGGATGTTTGTTTTATCAGGGTGGAGAACTTCTCTTGATCTGGTATTAAATATTTCTTCTTGTGCTGGCATGACTCGTGTCATTGTGTAGAGACAGATGGCAGAGACATGCTGGAAGATGTGCAAACATAATGTCATCCATTTTTTTGTCATGTTGTCATACAATATCTCTCTCAGCTTGGCAAGACAACTATGAGCGACACCTTTAGATTCTGCTACACAAAGCCAATGGGGTGTAAATGAATGGCCTGCTTCCAAACTTTGTTTGCCACATGGCACGTTGGCAGCAAATTATACACCAGGTTTTAGTTGCCACATGTATTTAAATTTTAATTCTGTGGTATAATTTAACAGAGCCCATTCGCTGCTTTCTTTTGAGGAGAGTCAAGTGGCATTTTTGTGGTAATGTGCATGCATGCATGCACGCACATGTATGTGAGTGTGCGATCTCCCATTCAGCATGCTTTATTTAGACTTGAGACACAGTGAATCAGAATGAGCGGGAACCCTGGGAAATCTGTGATAAAAATACAAAACTACAGAGAGATTCCGTGATAAACAAACGGCTGCTGCAGGGAACATGACTGAGCTTGTTTGGATCCTGCTGGCTGCAAAGCCAGGTGCTGTTTTGATTGTAGATCAAGCACAGATAATCTGATAAAGGTTGTAATATAAATGATGGACTTAAGATCATGTCTATAAGGTTTTTATTTACAAAATAACTGAAATTTACTGGTTAGATTCTTTTTGCAGTTTTTCTATTACAGAAATCTTTGAATCTAAGATATATATTTACATATGATTGTAAATAAATCCACACTGTTACATAAGACAATTCTCTAACAATTAGTCAACATCTTTACATTATGGCACCTAAATGAGCCTACGATCAGAAATCAATTGAAATGACAAATCAGAAATTCTCTGTATTTTTTTTTCTCCCCACCCTGACCTACTTGTGGTGACTGGCACGTGCCTGAAGAAAAAAACAACACCTTCAGGCTAGCTTACTGGCTGTTATATCACACTTAGATTCCTTCAAAAGAGGATTTTGAAAATGTAAATGACAGTCACCCTGACAGTCAGGGTACAAACCCAATCCGTTGCTCTTTACAAATAAAAACTCTGTAGTCTAACAATGGCATTGACATCAGTGCTAAAAAATGTTTTAATCAAACAACTGAATCGAATTGTGATCTAAGAATCGTGACTGTATAACAATAATATCTTATTATAATTATGACTTGAAAGATATTAACCATATCCAAACAATATATTATTTTACTCAGAGTCTGTTATGACAAAGTCTTTTTAAAGCGAGGCCACTTTGGACTTTGAGACAAAGTTATTGGGCATCACAGCCAAAACCAATGGTGCAATAAGAATAAGTCATATTTACATTGTATTAAGACTGAATAAGTATACATACCATCTTACTAGTTTGAGTTAAACTACATCTCCCTGCGCTCTCCAGGGAGAATATACGCCAAACTCCCTTTAAAAAATATGACATAACAATCCCTTTCATGTCCACAAAAGATTTGCATGTTGTTGACAGTATTCTTCAGCATCAGTATAATCCATAGAGATAAACTGTATTTCCACTCATTTTGGATTTTGTTGCCTCAGCCTCCTCACCAACCTCTACTGGTTAACTACACTATTTCAGTGGAAGAAAACTGTGGAAATGAGAGCTGAACTGTCTCAGAACTGAAGATTTCTTACTAAAACTACCCCGATAGCCGATTTTCATTATCCTAGTGTCCTGGTTAGTGTTTAAACACATGTGAATTAATATTTTCACTGTACAGTGTTTAGCTGCTTATGCTTATCACATAACATAGCTATTAATGTATATTCATAAAAGGTTATTGTAGGCAACAGGACTTTCTTAGGTTCTCAAAGACGTTTTGCCTGAGTCACATACCTCTCAAGGTGTTAATGATCCCACAGAGGTTAAATACCTGGAACTCCCCACTAGGCAGTTAGAACTAAAGAAGCCTTTAGGATGAGAGGGGAAACGTCTTTAAGAACCTAAGCAACTGGAGAGAAATATCACATTATTGTTGTTTTCCAGAGTGATGATGGAAGACTGGGAAATGTTGACTTCTGCAAGTGTTTATTAAGGTCACAACAACCAGGTCAAAGCAGGGCATACCAAACTGGACATGTTGGTAGTTTAGAAGGGGCATTACGGTCAGGCTTTGGGTAACTAAATACAGATGAAATTTCAGCAACAAAGCACTAATATCCACATTCTTTAGTGCGTGAAACATTCAGTCCACAAATATAGGACTTAACCTTGGCTGACCCTAATTTTCAAGCATGTATGTACACAAGTATGTGGTTTTAAATGCCTGTGGGTGTGCACACATAATTATGATACTGTTAGTGTTGTTTGAGCCTTTAAGTTTATACATCAGCTGTATAAAATCACTCTGCACCAACAGAAAGACGTAAGCAAGTGTGAACAATAGTTTGTCTTAATGTTTCCACTATAAGTTAAAGCCTAAACAATTATGTATCATGAACAATACAACCAAACTTCATGGCATGTATGAAGTGACAAATGAAACAACACACTGGCTCTAAGCTCATCACCAGGCCTACAAAGTTGTCCAACCTGATTCAGCCTTGTTTTGTACTTAGCCAACTAAGGTGCCAACCACCCGTGTTGCATGAATTCAGAGCGTTCTGCTTAACCACACATGACAATACTAGCAGCTGTCTGAAAACATCCACTGTAAGCTCAGAAGTTACAGGAGCTGAAAAAAAACCAGGAGCTTCATTTCTTCAGTTTGGGATAGTTTTGGTCAGAACCAGCCAATGTGCAACTAAATTAGAAACCAAACACCAACATGAGTGTAACATTTCCTGACTGTAAAACAAAATCCGCTTCTGTCTGTATTAGTCGAGCTCCCCCTTTTTCTTCCCAACACTACCTGTTCGGGCATGCTCAGTAAACACCAGAGTCCCTGCCATACATTCCAGCTGTGAGGCTGGGCTCCAGGAATATGTTGTAACTTAAGAAACAGAGTGTGTTGCTGTTTTACTGTCGCCATGGTTGGTGTCAGTGTGGATTGGCATTCATGTTTTCGGCCTGTGTTGACACGCCCAGTAGTCTCACCTCTGTCAAGTCTGTGTTTTGAGGAAAACCAGGACCTGTAAAAGACTTTTCCTGGGAGTGATAAATGGTTTTACAGCCTGACCCCTGCCCTCTCTGCAGCCTAACTGGACACATACACACAGACATACACATATGCACTTGCTGTACATGCTGCCATTTCCGACAGGGCAGATATTAAGGTATTGGAATGAGAGGTGTTGCATTATACCAGCATTGATGACAGTCATGATACTTTAAAAAATGACATATTGATGTCATGTTAATAATACAGGATAATATTGTTAGACCTTGTTGATCTTTTGTTAATTTGGTTGCCTTTTTACAATCCATTAAGTGTAACTGCAGGGTTCAATTTTAATGTTTTTCCAGGTCAGGCAAGTGTGTCAGAAATCTACTTGCCCAAAGTCATTTTTTTCTTGCCCCTGTACAAATTGTTTTATTTATTAGCGGTTCTCAAATAACAAGAAAGACTAAAGGTAACTGTGATGTTTAATAGTCTGAAACATCTCTAAAATGTCATAAAATAGTGAAAAACAGTCCACAAATCTGAGGTGATGTCTTTGAATGTCTTGTTTTGTCAGTCCAAAATTCAAAGATATTTAGTTTGATTTGATAATAAACAGAGAAAAGCGGGAAATCTCTATGATTGAGAGGCCGAGAACAGCCTTTTCTGTCATTTGTGCATGAAAAATTACTCTTAACCATTACTCCAGATAATTTTATAGATTATTCTTTTTTCCACTGCCAGGTCGGGCAAGTGAGTTGCTAGACTTACAAGCCTAACATGGCATTTTACTTGCCCCCGGCAAGTGGGCTACACTTTTGTGCAGGTATGGATACAGACCATCTCCACCTCCCTACACTAATATCGAGTGTAATTCTTTTGCCAAAAAATAAACAAAACACATAATAAATATAGAGAAAGATGAATTGACAGAGTTGTTTTTTTAATTTTCCAAAGGTATTACAGTTATTTGGGCCACAATAATTATGTATTGAAAATCTGATATTGTGACAGTCCTTTTTGGAATCAATACTTTTTAAAATATTAAATCATTACTAACAAATGTATCTGGATGTAGCAGGCAGCTCAGATGTTGCACATGGTGTCAGTCAGGAAATGCTGCAGTGCCCATGAAGAATAAACTGCTAGCAGCACTGAAGCTTCATGCAAAGTAGTCCCTCAGCTGAACACTGACACTATTCAGCTGGCTCTGATAAGTGAAAACCACAAGTTAAATGTTCACTAGAGCTATTTGAATCCACTAAAGTTCTTGTTGTTTTATCCTCAGTCGGTCAGCAATAAAATGATCGGCTGCTGCTTTGCATCACCTTAACAGCATGATTTGCAAAGCATCCTGTTAATCAGCTCAGTTAACAGGTGACCTCATCGCACTGTTCTGCACGACACAAAGCTGCAGCCCATCTGATTGGTCGACGTGGCAGTCACGTATTGCATTGTGCGAGCATCTGTACTGTGGAAACTATTACAAGTTGATGTGGGATTTTGGGTAAAAACTTTACTGTTTACGATTTAAAATAAGCACAGTAATTTAGGTAGAATGATAGAAATTAACATCTAACTGCTGCGGATGCTGGACCTTTTGTAATGTTCAGTAGACCAGAGTGGAGTCACCGTGTCCCTTTACCTCTATAATCAACCCGGTGAGTCAAATGTTGTAATGACTGAAATTGGAGCCGGTAGGTGTAAACTCAAACTTTCCATAAAGCTGCAGCAAACTCAGAAAGTCTCCAGTGATGTAATAACATCACGTTCAGGTTGAAATCATAAAAAACTTAACAAGAAAACAGGATGATGTCTCGTCCTGAGGCCATTTGTTTAATATTCAACAGGCTGATCAACAGAATATGGAAGGTGGATCAACAACTAGTCATTTTTCATGCAAAATTGGCAAACGTTGGGTAGGTCCAGCATCTAACATGCAAAGATTTGCTGCTTTTTGTTTTTTATCACTGATAATTTCATACTTATTGACAGTTTTTACTATTAATCAAAAGGTTCATTGATAATAAAGATCATTAGTAGCAGTTCAATAATTAGTTGATTAAGCAATTAGTTGATTGAAAGGAAGTTTGTTGTAGGTGCTCAATGTGTGTGACAATAGAAAAAAGGATGTTCCATATTAGATCATTTATTTCATTGTGTCGCAGTTCACACTCTTTATGTCAATATTTTTTGTCATTTAGACAACTTTGTGTTCTTCTGCATGACACTGATGCAGGTAGGAAATTTGCATGAAGGCAAACAAACATGGAGGAAAGTAAATGCAACACAGAGAGGGGTAATTCCAAACAGGAGAAGGAACAGGCCTTTCCATGTGGTCATTTTATATCAACTATTTATTATATTCATTGAACTGATAGCATTATCTAGATATGAAATGACCTATATCAGGGTATGAGGTTTTTATCATATCGCATTGCGCTATTAGACGTCACTGTCAAGCAAAATTGTCAAAAATTTGCTATTTCCAGCCTCTAAAATGTGAGGATTTTAGTTTTATATCATTGATAATTTAATATCTTTTGGTTATAGTTGAGCAAAACAAGCAATATGAGGTTCTTAATATGAGGTTTTACATCTTTTTATGATTCATCAAAAGATTTCTGGATATTAAATACACTCATTAATTTCAGTGCTTGTGATGGGTTCAGTTTTTTGACCAGCAGGCAGCAGTTCAGCACCCAAGCTGGTTGTGCATCACATTAGTAGTCAAAGGCTGCTCCGAGCTGCCGCTGGGCCACTAGAGAACCATCAATCATGGCCACATCTCCACCCCCACAGCCTTTAAAACCAGTCAGCAGCCCTCTGCTCTGATCAGACCTCAGACTAATTCTGCTCAGCAAGAAGAGACCTGCAACGGGCTCATTCAGACAACGATAAAAGAACAAGCAGTGCGCTCCGCAGCATGCTACATGATTAAAAATGCATACATCTATTTACTCAATGGTGTTATCACCAGACAATATATACTAATATATACAAAATACACCAGTACAGGGTGTCCAGCACTGTCTCATTTACTGCTACTGGAGGCAAGGATCTGCTAAAATCTTTGTACATATTCAGTCATGCGTTTGTCATGTCTGCGGCTGATGGTATGTTCCAATGAGTGTTTATTGTACTGTGGGTTTGGCTGGATCCATAGGCCTGCACCATATGGGGAAATCCTGCTCATGCATGTCTGAGAACTGCAGCAGTGTGAGAGTTTGAAAGAAGTGTTTAAAGCCTGCTATGATGTGAAAGCAGGTGGCCTGAAGTCTAATCACGCCATATTTGACATCCAAATACTTATTGGATTTTAAAAATGTCAAATATATTTAACTGGCAGAATGTGGATGTGAAGGCCTGGGAAGTCCTCCACGACTGCTGCTAAAATCCCACCAACCAGAGTGTGGTGAGCAAGGCAGGGAGGGAAATGCCTCGAATAAAGAGACCGTGGTAAGTGCTGCCACATGTTCTATTTATACACAGCACGCACACACACACACACACAGTGCAGAGAAACTGTAATCTGTCCCCTGATCTGGCTTGGTTCATACACACGGAGAATGTGTAGTGGTTCACCAGCCTGGCAGATTGTCAAAAAATATTTTCCTTTTTCTGTGGCACCAAAAGGAAATTTCTCATGTGTTCACTTTCAGGCATTTCACACCGGAGACATAGATTGTGCCCTAAAAATGCTCAAATTACTGATTTATTCATAGAAACTCTTCCCATCTACTATTTAAGTGTCAGAAAAAGTGAAATTGGCACATTGTTCAGAAATATATTGTACAACATCCAATAAATCAGACACCTGCTCAGACTGAATGTTGCAGCCCTGTGCTTCCCAGACCAATACCAGGCCACAAGTAATATGATTATGAATAAGTTGAATAGAACTTATTAGCACTATTTATTTTAATTAGTATTGGTGTAGTCTGTGCATCTTCTCGTAAATTCTTGTCACACTCATATCATACAGGATTTTGAGCTACAGTAGTTCAGCGGTCCGTCATCACCCAGCGACTCAATCTGCATGTCCTGTCCCTTTAAAAGCTTTAAACTTTAAAAGGAGGAGATAGGGTAGACAAAGGACCAAGAGTCCATTATTCTGCAGTGCAGCTAAAGAAAAAGTACCTTCAAGAGACAGTTTACCCCCAAATCAAAAAGAGGTGTTTTCCCCTGACCTGTAATGCCATTTATCATCTAGATTGTTTTGGTGTGACCTTCTAGCTGAAATAAAGTAGTTCCAGTAGATTCTACAGCAGAAAGAAAGTGGTTTCTACACGAAACTGCTCACAACAAGTTGTGTGGATTATCTTGAGTAACGGGGTGATGATTTTTGGAAAAAGACACTGGTTTCAATTTTTTCAAATGTTTTCTTTGTTTTGAGCAAGAGATGCCAAGTGCCATTTAGTCCCACTATATTTGAGAGAAGGCAGACGTCTCTACAGCCAATATCTCCAAAACTCTGCACTTCACACCAAACAAAATCTACATGGATGAATAGCTCTACAGGCCAGAAGGAAAATATGTATTTTTGATTTTGGGATGAACTGTCCCTTTAAGATGCAGTTCCTCTGAAGCTGGCTACAAGAAACAGTGGCACATTTAATAAAAGGAGAAAAGCTCCAAATTCTATGGTTAGTATTAATTGTCTACTAACAAGTTTGGCTTTCAATACGTTTTCAAAGTGTTTTTCAAGGTGCCCACTGCCCACCCCCACCCTTCTGTATATGAATGGACAGAGTAAGTTTTACTGTTCCAGGAAAATCAGAATATTTTTTAAATTCCTGTTACTATTATTTGTCTTACATCTATTTGGAGGGTAATCATGCCCTAACATTCCCATAATGAGATGTAAACAGTTAGTATATAGAACCAGACCAATATATTGGTAGGATGATATTATAATATTAACCTATATTTGTTTACATTGTTGGAAACTGGCACCATTAAATGTGCGGCAAATTAGCAGGTCCTTTTTTGCAACACAGACAACTATCACTGGATTACTCTGATACTGAAACAACTGTGAGGAAAAATCTGTGAAAAGACCCGATGATTCTCAATCTAGTTAGTTTATGTCTGTTATAAGGAGGATCTTTTTTAGGATTTCTGTGGAAATTTATGGTCATTTATTTCGGAATAGACAGAATAAATCATAGATAATGATTTCCTTGGAAAGTGTACCTCACACTGGATCTAAAAATATGTGTATCATGTCTGTGTTAAGATTTGACTCAGTGTTTGGCTCAAATTCACCTCACACGGTATCTTTGCCTCTCCACACCTCCCCTTCCCTTGGGAGTCGTGCCTCACAGTTGTTTCTGTTGTTTCACACGGTGACTTTGAAAGTTACAGCTACAGTAAGTTAAGACAATATTTAGAACTTTCACATGGTATGTTTGGAGCAGGTTAGCTTGAATGAGAGACTTGGCAGTGGTTTCCTCCTCCTAACTGAGCTCCACACAGTATCTAAAACATTTGCCCAAATTTGGATTGGCTATGCTTGATTTCACTGTGACCATGTGTGCTGCATGTTACTCAGCAGTGAACAATGTGGCAGGTATGATTTTGAATGTCGAGCAGTTGGTAATCAAACAACGGCAAGTTGTGTGGCTGAAGCCTTTTGTTGAGGATGTGTTGTTCTAAGCTGAACTAGGAGCAAGTCAGATATTGTGACATAATAAACTTTTGTGCAGGCAACTTCATTCATGCAGAGAAAGTCAAATATCACGTGAAATAATCCAAATAAATTCTGCTCATGGGGAAAACTGGTTGGTTAACTGCTTGGTAAAACACACTTAAAAAGACTGTGTGGCTGTTGCTGTCATGCACATTAATATTGTGCGTCTTGAAATGTCTGCCATTAGTATAAGTAAACCATAACCTGCCTGCTGTTGTGACCATCAGACACTTTTTAGCGTATTTGAATACTAAATGATGGCTGGTCACCTGCCAACGTGGCAGCTGTTATTTTCCCACTGCGCCTATCTAATCTTAGTGTCCAGTGAATTCTCATGCAGACTTGTGCCAAAACAAGCTCACACAGAGACCCTCGGGCCGTCAGCAAAGAGTTAGTGAAGAGAGAGTTAGGGAGCAGAGACGGCTTCCTGTCTGGCTCTGCCTCTCCCCCTCCTCACTCCTTGGTCACTTCCTGTCTTTGTCAGACGCCTCTGAGTCACAGACTTATAGCCACAGACAAAACAACCTGATAGACACTCAGGCAATAAAAGACACACACACATTCACATTGATGCTTGCACGTAACAGACTTCACACTCATACAACACACAGATTATCACCCAGGCATGCTGGGTAAACCAACCATTCATCCATTATGCAGTACAGGAAATTTCTGCATTCTTGTCTCTCATGTCTTGGCACCTTAAAGGCATAGTTTGGATTTTTTGAAGTGGGGTTGTATGAGATCTATAGTCAGTGTAATACCTACAGTAGATGGTGGTCTGCATGCCCCCAGTTTGGAGAGGCAGCAGGAGTACCAGTATAGGAGGCTAAGCAATGTACTGCTGTGGACAGGGTCAACAGCAAACTTATTTTTACCTAAAAATAATCACTTTCAAGTGTACGCTACATTAAAAATATCTTCACCTCTACCTCTGCCATCAGACAGCCTTGTCTAACAGGAAACTGATATTATATAAGCCAAATACTGCTCAATACTGAGCAATCAGACTGCTTTGGCAAAAAAAGTAATTTCACCTTGCAGAACACGGGAGTTGTTTGTTCACCACTGCCCCAATCAGTTTGTTTATGTTATTGTGCGACTTTTGTGAATCCCAACTGAGCCTGAACTTGTGTTAAAATACAAAATGTCACACTAAAACACAAGCTAACTAACTGATTGAGGCAGTGGTGGATGAACAATTGCGAGATAAAATTACTGTTTTTGCCTCTGGAGTCTGGTATTATAGCGTACACCTAAACTAATACCGATTTTTTAGGTGGCTAAAATAGGTTTTGCTCCTGGCCCTGTCCACAGGAGTACATTGCTTTGCTTCCTCCACCAGTACGCCCGCTGCTTCTACAAACTGGAGGCGTGCCAACCACATCTATTGTAGGTACTACACTGACTGTGGATAAGCACCTCATAGAGCTCCATTTCAAATAATGCAAAATATCCCTTTAGGAGGAATCAACCTCATAAGACAACAGGAGTAGACACTATACTGTCCAGAACAGCTTTGCCAAATAGTTGCATAGAACTGGTTGTTTTTGAGCTTAAAACATTGGTGTTCAGATCCTCGAGTGAGGCACAATGGATCTTTTCTTCTTCTTTTTTTTTTTTTTTTTTACGAACTAGAGACTCTGACATACTGTACCCTCTACCTCAGAAACCACCAGTGAAAGTGCAGAGGGTGAGGTTAACGTAGCTAACATTAGCCATGCTACAACTGCTGCTGACTTAGCAGCTATGGGTAAGCAAGAGAAGACCCGAAAATATTCAGTGCAGTATATGTAAAAGCAGGTCCTGCTCTGTCTCTACCAGCTAAGGAGTCTTTGGCCTGAAAATACATTGAAGACTCCTGGCTTAGAGACTCAGTATCATTGGAGTAAATCTACTTTTACTTGAATAAGTGGTCTAAATATTTCTTTCACCACTGCAGAATGTAAATACTTCAGAGGAAGTTGCAAGTACAGCACCTCCTATCAGTGTTTAGGCCCAGTGAAGAGCTGAAGCAAGTTGGTATGCTTTTAGAAAGGATTTGCTGCTATTGTTGAAGTTTTCCTACTGTACATTTTTGACCATCATACATGATGGTAAACAGCATTTCAATAAGGGCTGGGTGGAAAAACAGAAAACTTATCCTTGAATTACAGTTGTGCATCAGAAGGATGCACAAATGTGTATATTTTCTCTCATGGCAACAAGAGTTGCCATGAGAGAAAATACAACTGAACAGTTCACTTTTTAAAAGAGGAAGTGCTCTGAAGGACAAACTGCTAATTATATAGATGTTTTATTCCATACACCTGTTTGTACTATACTGTGAGGGATGTTTGACTTTCAGCACTCGAGTGCTGTGGCCTTGAGAGAGAATGAGAGGCGTCTCTCCAACTATGATGTATTTTCATCACTTAAACACAACCACATGATAAAAACCAACTTCCTAAAAAACACACACGCACGTTGCCGAGTGCTTTGTGAGCCGCCTCTATTGTCCTGTCAGCTGGGAGGGGCGGTAACCTATAGCAACCACATGAAATCTGTCCTCCAACAAGCCGACGTCTTCCTGTTTTGAGGGATGACACAGATGTGTGTGATAGGGGCCGAGCGTGTGTGTTGTCCCACACTCCAGCAACTGTTGCTGAATATAACGCCGGCCAAAATTATACTTTCAGACCGTCGCTCAGAAGTGACTCAGATGTTGTGGAAACGGTTGTTAGTGGCAGAAGCAATGAAGTGCCCACACGTTTGTTCATCTCATTCTCAGTAAACATCAATTTAGTCATTGTAAATGATTGAGACAGCTTACTACAATACAAAGAAATGATGCAATGCTACTAGCTCCTTGCTATTTAGATCATTTCAGTTAACTGCATCTTTTTTTGAAAAAAAAAAGAAAAAGTTGTTTGTTTAATCTCTAACTAAGCATCTACTCTGCTTTCTCCTGCTATCTACAGGTCTGCCAGAGGACTCCCCTGTTCAGACGCCAGCCTTCACTGACACCGTGAGACTTCACAGACAAGCAAAGGGAAACTACGGGACCTGGGATATGATGTGCGGAGAACCCCCACAGGTCAGGATTTCACAATAATCAATCACAATAAAGTTATGTATCCAAGTCTGGATTTCTAGATCTAATAAAACAAGGCTCCCATTTTATATTAATTAAAGGGACAGTTTGGATATTTGAGGTATGAGATGAGGTGAGATGAGTCTTTTCCGACTGAAGACCACTATTATATAAGCAAAATGTCACCAACCGCTGGCTGCCATCCACTGTAGGTAATGCACTACTATAGTTATGTACCTCATACAACCCTACTTCAAATAATCAGAACTATCCCTTTAAACATACTGTAGGTGTAAACTGGGGTGTTATAACCTTTCCCTGTCTCCCACTGGCAAATTAACTACACAATGCTGGCTGTTTGATGCCAACTTCAAGGTGATACACTTGAATGCACCATTAGTTTTAGACTTAAGTCTCATTTTAGCAGGGTCAGCTCCACCCGTAGATTCACAGAAGGAACCACCTTTGTGGTTTACATCCTTCAGAAGATCCAGCCCCTGATACAGCTTAGGTTTCCCTCTTGGGACGTGATTTGACACTGAGGATATTGTGCCTTAAATAGCATGTTTACCGCAGGTGACAGTTGAAAGAGATTTTCAGGAACAATTTCCAAACAGTCCATGTGAGTACCTGTCCAAAGTCCAGGTCGGGGTCATAGTTCAGCCTACTGAGAGGCCACAGTGATGGATGGAGAAAAAGAATTTTCAGAGGCATGGCCGCTTTCCAGAGAAGAGCTTTTTCTCAATGAGTAGAGCTCAAGAAAACACTCTACATCATGAACACACACCCTTTCCTCACACTACAGAACAAGAATGCACCTACACAAGACCTTCAAAGACCCCACCCCTCAACATGCCAGCATTCACTCACTCACCACACACACACACACACACACACACACACACACACACACTATGATTGGGGTCTCCCCTCTGAATGAGTCCCTTTCACTCTCCTGCCAGTGCCTCATAGTTGCTCTGTGTTTATGGCTGTTCATGTCTCATTTTCTTCATTAATCTCCATCTGTCCTGTTTGAATCCATGTTTTCTCCAGCCCCATGAACACTACAGTATTTGCTCAGCTACATGGATATTGTTTTTTATCATGCTCTTTTTTTTTCCTAACACGAGTAGCAACATCAAAACACTTCACAAATATACTTTGGCATTTATAGAATATTTTGCCTAAGAATTAAAATGAATTTTTTTGACATAATCTGTCAAATCACATATCAGATCATTTCATTATCAGAATAATAAATAATAATATAAATTTTCCATTAAGCCCATGATTTATCTATCCCGATATTTATCATGCGTCCCTACTTGCTATAACATCACATGAGGGAAATTACATTTCCAGCTCATTTTGGCAGGTACAGAGCACTACTAAGTGTAATCCAGAACACTCCTCTGTACTTGAGAAAGAGCTATTTTGGGCTCAAAATGTTGCACATATTAACGTGGAGCAGATGACAGTGCTGTGAGACATTTTAGGAGAATGTACAGGGAATTTCAGGCCATAAAGTAAGAGATTCTTCTGTTTTCCAGCACCTCTCTCTTTCAGACATTCTTGTGGATTTTAAATCTATTATGTGAATGCAGAACGGGAAAATACGTATAAGCAGCAGATTACCAAATATGAGCTTTATGAATCCAGCTGGGAAAAAGACAGAAGAGGAGCCCCCCTGCTGGTTAAATGTAATTGATAGTAAAACAGGCTGTCACACTGAACGCACTGCTTTGAGCTAAAACATTAACTGAAGATTAAGTGTTAAAATGTGACTATGATACTATTGTATATTTCACAAAAGTTGAGTCTGATATGGAACCAAATTACAGGGAGATAATTTTGTTAAAGTTAATGTTTACATTTCTAAAGCCAGTTAGGAATATTTCCCTAAGACCAGAGTTTGCATTGAGTCAATAAACTTTTTTTCTCAGCAGCCCTTTTGACATGGAATAGCAGGTAACACAGGTGTTACCAATGATACTAATTAAGATTCAGTTTGATTCAGGTCAAACTGCTGTGCATGTTGGCTCACTGGAAAGACTCTGCCACACTAAATGGAGTAAGACTTTAATTACTATGATTGGTGACACCTGTGTTTATCCTACTGTTTCATGTCAATATGGCTGTAGTGAAAAAGATCCACTGGAAATGTCCCAAAACAAGATCAACAGCAGGACAAAACTAGCCCATGACAGTCAAATTACTCGGTCATGAATATAATTCACACTTCACCTTCAGCACTAAGATAATACAAACAACAACCATAAGGAAAAATAGCCACAAGAAGTAGATGGTAGCAACATATGAGCAGACGGTTGACAATAAGACAATAAACACAAGTTATTAGCCCCCCATTTTATGGAAGACATTTTTTACATGATGTTGGAAATTCACAGGTGTAAATAATAAAATTAACAATGACTGAATATATGCTGCTTTGGTTTCAGGGTCCTGGTATTGTGCATGGTGTCTATTTGTCACACGGTCATGACTTACAGAGACACTTAGCCATCGTTAGCATTGTTAGTAACACCTGTGGTTCTCCTACTAAGACAAGTCAAAATGTCTGCTGTGAAAAAGACACATATACACCAACTAAACAGCCTAAACTGGCAGTATAGTGTGTGATAGCAGATGTAGCTAACACTTACCTCAGGGAAGTGAAGCACACAGTCCTCACAGTCTCAAGAGGACAACAGGAGGGCAGGAAAGACTCCAGCTACTGCAGCCAACATTAGCTTCAAGCATTGTTTCAGGCCAACAGGTGATACAACCAAGAGCTGAAGAACACAGAAACTGACTAGAGGCAGGGAATTAGGCTCAAAAACAATGATTTCTTCCACTAAACAGTCTTGGAGCAACATGGTCAGACTGTTAGCCGGCTAGCTTGACTATGAAATGCTACATTAGCAACAGCAGAGGTCTCATAAAATGTTGACAGCAGAATTACAGCAGACTTATCAAAATGAGCAGATCACTGGACCAAAATTGTGGGCGGGGCACTGATGGTTTAAAACATAGACTGTATAAAACAGGGTTTAAAAGGACCACCTGGTTCTTCTTCTTCTTCTTTGAGTTTTAATGGCAGTTGGCAAACCAGCTTATAAGTGCATTACTGCCACCTACTGGACTGGAGCCTGGCGCGACACATCCTACTATCATACTCTATTGTTTCTTTTACTCTAACGTAATTAATTGGAAGATTGCTTCTTTACTCTCCTTGTATGTATTTCCTTGCAGATTCCCTTAGTGTAATAAATTGTTTTTCAGCATTTAGAGCTGATATCAATTCTTTTCTTTTCTTCATCACATCTGTCTATCAGTAAATGTTGGACAGTTTTTGGTTTATTACAGTGTGTAGTCCAGCAGGGAGCCTGCCCAGGATATTACCAGCCCCCTGTAATGTAGCCTGAGTAGCACATGAAACATTTTAGACAGCAACAACAGAATAATATACAGACCAGGTAAAGAATAACAGCACATACTAATTACATTTTAAATGACACAAATACATATGAAGAACATTAGATGGGAAAATTAAAGGAAAACAAGGTTTTAAAAAAAGCCTTAAAAACAGATATACAAATGTAAATCAATTCAGACAGCAACAAGAAATTCTTCCCCTGACTGACTGAGCGAGTGATAAAGTTACACCATTGGTTAGTTGAGTGTTGGAATTTCCCCATTGGTCAGCACAGTCCTCAGTTCCTCCTCGGGAGCACAGTAACCACAGACGGTCCAGTCAGGCTTTTACGAGGTTCGGTTTACGAGGGTGTGGTTGAATGGTCAAAAAGCTACGTCCTATTGTTTTTTCCTAATCACTTTTCCTTACCCTCGATGGAAAACGCCATGAGTTTAAGGAAATATATGAAGGAAACTTCATAAGGACTTAAGAAAAGACGTGCAGAGAATCCTGGTCTCTTTTTTTGTACATATATTGTATTTGTATAGATACAGACAAAATATGGCATGAGTTAAAAAATATATGTATATATATTTAAACATTTTAAAAACTTTTAGAATAATATTAATATAAAGGATTGAGGGTTTAGTTTTTATGGCCTTACAATCTTGAGGTATCCATATAGATATTAAAAGTGACACCAAATAAATAGAAATACGAGATATCAACAATACAGATAAAAAAATGCAAAGAAATCATTTATAGACCAACAAGCATTTAGACAAACAGTCTACAGTTCACCTGTTGTTTGTCAGGTGTTTCTGTTCCTCTGTGTGGAAAAAAATATTCTGCTTTTGTCACAGTCATTCATTACCCAGCAACACGTTTCACCAAATATTTAGTTTAGCTTATTTGAAACCTCACTGAGGGGCTGAGCTTCGTGTGTGTGTCAGTGGTGAGGGCAGTGCCGCTAAAACCAGCCTTCCTGTCTGTCCGTGTCCAGCTGTGTGTCTTCTCAATCACCCATGTAACCACAATGGAAACAGAGGCGGCACTTTTTTAAGGTTTATTTTTGTTTTTCTTTGGGTGGAGATATTGGTTATTTTTTGACTGCACCTGTAGTGTAAAAGTCCCCAGTGGCACACACACAGCCATATTAACTCTAATATCCTGTAACTGGTGAAAAGGCAGGAATGATGTTGAAATTAAAGGGCTATTAGTTAGAAATCTGTCCAATCTATCTGAACAAAACTGGACAAAAATACATTAAAATTGCACTACACATAGTAAGAATACATGTTAAAAGTGTGTTAATAAATAAATACTATGTGTTGTGTGTGTACAGATTCTGGCTAATCTGGTGATGGAGACCCTCCACCCGGAGCTGAGAAATGTGATTGGTCCTCGTCTGAAGGGAAAGATGCAGCAGAAACAGAGGAACTGGATGTTGGTGAGTGTTACTGTACAATATGATGCACTGCAGACATGCCGCAGAGACTCCAACAAGTCCAAACCGGTTATGTTTTTTGACTGACTCTGTCCTCCAGATCTCTGATGCGGTGTACAAGCAGGTGCTGGCTCAGACCACCGGTCAGTATGAAGCTCTGGTTGAATCCTGTGAGGCCCAGAGAGCTCCGCTGGACGCCAGACTGCGGACTGACATGGACCAGATCATCACGTCTAAAGAACATGTCAGCAGCAAGATACGAGGTGACCAAAGATCTACATGCAACAGTCAGAAACATCCAGGCCTGTGGTTTCAATGTGGTTAAAAAGTTTAATTTTACATTACTCATTCATTGTGAAGAACATCCTAACTACAAATTGATATATAATCACAGAAATGCACTTTTCAAGCAAATTCAGCCCAGTTTTAACCCAGACATCTAGATGTGGCTTCACCTGTTAACATCCAAAACTATGCTTATTTGCAAGTTGTCCACTGTTAAAAGCAACTAAAATCTATGGTTACGGAGCAATGATTATGAAGGAAGGAGGTGAGGACTAAAAAAAGATAGGCAATTCACCATTGAAGACCCATAGTAATCCACTGATCAACTGACAGTATTCCAACAAAAATGGTCCTGTTACATCAACAAAGGTCCAGTCGATCCAATCCAGTAACATATTTAGTCCAAAACAGATTATTTCTATTGATAAAGGCGCTTTTTCAGGCAATTCTGACCAGCAATCCTTTGTGATGAGTGTTTGAGCAAGGGTCAGAGTTCAAGGCTCAAAGTTATGGAGGGAGGAGTGTTTCCTAATTGTATGCATATTGCATACAACAGTACATACTTTGTAAGGGCAGCTGCAGTATGTACTGAAAGTAAAAAGTATGCAATTTGGAATGCAGGGTTGGTCTCAAGAGCAGGCTGGCTTTTTGATTGACATCTCACTCGAGCCAATAGGAGCTTCCATGTTCTGTCCACAGCCCACAGTAGCCAACCCGAGTCCACGGTGAAAGTGCTTGCCTTTTTTCTCCAATGTGAAAATAGAGCCAATTAGAATAGAGTTTGCTTATGACTGGCATTTCATATAGCCAATGAAATCCTCAAAATGACAATATGCAGTTTTTTATATATACGTTATGAAGCTAGAACTTAAATCATGTACATTTGGTAGTTTGTTGTGAGTTGTTTTTTTGTTTTTTTTATATGAACTGCCTTTCCACTATGAAACATTTATTGACACTTGTTTTATATTTACAAAGTATAGTTTCAAGAAGCATTTATGCTTCAGGTTTTCTCAAGCAGGTTTTTTATTGTTATCACGTTTGAACTTGAGGCGATGTAAGGCTAAATGCTGTCGTCCCATTGAGTTTTCCAGCTAATGAATCTCAGATGTTTTTGCAAAAAAAATATTCAGGCAGAAATAAAAACCTTCTACTTCAGTGTGTTCAAAATTTCGTGTGTTCTATTACCCAATACCAGCAGCACTTACAGTGATTCTGACTTGTTACCTTTCAAAAGTGATCCAAATGGTTTACAGAGCA
>JAJHUR010077751.1:24242-37667 GCA_027495735.1 Lutjanus campechanus | reverse complement strand
TTTGTTGGGTTTGGTTCCTGGCACCCCGGGGGCTGAGTCAGCTAATTAGGTGGCTAGCTCTATGGCTAACGATAATAGGTGTTTTTTTTTCTTAGGTGTCTTTCTTCAACATACTGTACGTGACAGCCACGAAGCAGGTGACAAGAACATAGTAACAGTAAAATCCACCTAAACTAAAACTATTAACAACAATACACCTATAGATACAGAAAAAATAACATATTCATTTAGAGATGACATACAAAAAATGAATAAGATGTACCCTAAAGGTAGAATGTTTAATTATATTAATCTGATACTATATAGGCACTTATCCCTCCTTTATCATTATTATTATTATTCTTTTGTTGTTGTTGGGTTGAGTCTGTGTTATTTAATTTGTCTTTTTTTTAATCTATTATTCAACACTATACAAAAAATCAAAAACTTTGCAATGTACTCAAAAGAAAAAGTTGTCTGTAATGAACTTATAACCATTGCAGTAAAGGAATTTTAAAAAGATAGGTGTCTGGGCATGGTAATGACAGGGTAATGACACTGTAATAATGAATGAATCGTATGCACACCCCTTCAAAGTGCTATCTTAAAAAGTTAAAAGTTAGTAGTTATTTCTGCCAAAAAATATAATGAAATAATATTGCCTACTGCAGCTTTAAGTTTAAGATTAAAATTGGTAGCTCTCCGTCCATGCAGTGTGAACAGCAGAGATGCTACGACTGGGAAAGCTGGACAAATCACCAGCGGTGAGGGACATCTTCCAGACCTCATTAGGGTTAAGGACAGAGCCAGAGTTAGGTTAAGGGTAAGGGGAGTAGGGTAAGCACACAGGCTGGGCATGTAGTGATTACAGCTGGGTGATCTGCTGTGTGTGTTTGTGTGTCTGCACTCGCCTTGTGCTGCCTTTCTGTACTCCGGTTGTCTTATTAAGACTCTGAGTGAGGCTAATCAGTGCTGTCATCTGACGCTGAACAGATGCACCGAACAAAGAAGAGGAGGAGACCACTGCAGGCCCAAGGTGCATCTGCGGGGGAGGAGAGAGAGCTGTGCTGCCTGAGCTGATGCTAGCTGATGGCACTCCCTGTCAAGTACCCCCTCTCCGAGACTAATGGGTGGAGAAAAGGTAGAGGGTGACTACGTCCAACATTTCATGTCAAATCCACCTTAATAATTCGTCATTGCCAGCTGTGACTGACACAAACTGCAGGTGAGACAGCTCCTCGTGCCCACCCAAAATGGCACATGGGGAAATTCACTTAACTAACGTAGTCGACTCTGGATCTAGTCTGCAGCAGCACTGTGGCTAATCTGAATTTCTGGTGTGTGAATAAAGAGTGAAACTTGTGCGTTTACAGAGGGGACATGATTTTGAAAATGATTAGGAGGAAGGGATGGATGACAGTGCCACGTGAACACTCCATTATTCTCTTGTTGTTACGTCTCTCTTTCACTATCAATTCTGTCTCTTTCTTCCCATCATCCTGCTCCTGTGTCTTTCTCTCCAACAGTCTTACTCTCTGTTCCTGGGGGTAGGAAGGTTATTTTAAAGTAGGGATAGACCAATACTGGATATTTGGGGCCAATGCTAATGCCAATATTAGCGAGTAATGAGTAAAAAAATTCTGGTAGCAATTTATCTGCAGATATTCTTTACGTAAGGGATAAAATACAGTGAGTGGGTCAATATTGTGAAATAAACCCAGACAGGGCGATGCAGGATCCCGACACAGAGCATGGTTACTTTTTTTAAAAAAAACGAACAATTTGACACAAAAGTAATTTAAAAATGCAAGTTTTCACCGCTATTTTTAAAATAATTATAAACAAGTATATATAAAAAACACAAATAGAACCTGAATTAAGTAAAAACTAAAATACTGCCTTGAACAGTAAAAACTAAAACCTAAATAAAAACTATCTGCATTATGTTTTGTTAAATAATGTCGTCAGTAACCAAATCCATTACTTTTGGATTACCTCAATACTAAATATGGTGAAATTGTTGAGCCTATTAAAATGTCTTATGTTCGTTGTAGGTTTATTAATTGTTTGTCCAGTTAATCCTTCTTTTGTTATGTGTGAATGCATGTTTAGATTAATTATACCAATTTAAATGTACTTTGTTAAATAAGCTAGTCACACTTGACACTCAAACTTCACGTAAAATGCAATAAATTTGACCACCTACAGTCCCAAAATATTTTTCAGTAGTAGTTCTGACAGGTTATCTAGCTTACTAGCAGTTGGTCTGTAAAGCTAACATTAGTGGTTGATCTGTATTGGTCTTTGTAGCTAATGCTAATTGTTGGTCTATGAAGCTTTGTAGCTAACATTAGCAGTGGTCTGTGTAGGTAATTTAGCGGTTGGTCTGTGTAGCTAACAGGGTTATGTTTTTACCCACACACTGTCCTGGTGACCAGCATCACTACTTACAGTCCCAAAATATTTTTCAGTAACAGCAGTGGTAGTTTTAGGTTAGCCAGCTAAATGGATTTCTGTGTGACTAAAGTTAGCGGTTGATCTTTCCTGTAATATGTTCATTTAAATAAGATGTGAAGTCCTTGATGATGACAGCATTTTCACAGCTGAGGGCATACTTCACACTGTGCTGTGATGGTGTTCCACTTTTCTGATTTAAAGACAAACTAATGTTGAAATCTCCACCCAGTGAAAACATTTTGTTCACTAGAGGTTATAATAATGACTGTAAGATTAGCTACTGTTTCACTGAGACCAGAGTGGTGCTGTGAGACTCCTAAAGTGTTATAATGTGTCTTATATTTTACATAACACTTACTAAATATAACTGTAATGTGATTACATCTTCTTTTGTACTGTAACTGTAGTGGAATAGTTATCTTTGTCGGCCTGTTACATGTGATCCGTTACTCCCCGAGCCCTCCATGGATGGAGAATGAAGAACTCAACTAAGACTGCAGACAGACTTTAAAACCAGAGCGGTGACTATTAACTCATCTCTGCAGCCTTCCTGCTGAGTCTGCTGGGAGCTCGCACTCATTTCCTATGCAGACACTCCTAACAGATGACCTTGGTCTTATCAGGACAGGTCTAGATCTCGCCAAAACCGGCAAGACATAATATTACGATTAAATATGTGTTGGAAATCTCATTGTTCATCTGTCATTGTGTTCAAATTTAGCCTCCATAAACCACACTGCATGTTGGCGGTAACGAGGAGTCAGTGATCTCTGCCATCTAAACAGCTGCAACAATACCTTCTGATAAGTCTAATTTCAAAATGTATGATACAGAAGCTTTTGGTTAATCTACACAGATATGTATCTCCCACGATGGACCATAAGCTCCTTCTGTAAGTGCATGTTCTGGAAGAAAGAAGTCCACTACAAGTGTAATTGGAAAGGCATGCACTCTTACATGGATTTAAATGAATACCACACATGTCCTGCTTTACACATCAGTTAAAAAAAAAAAAAAGGCTTTCTCTTGAGCAACCGGGTCCATTTTTAGCCCTCCAGTCAAAGCAGTCACATAAGCATACAATAGGGCTTTATTAGCCTCTCCCCCACACTGCTCTCTGCGAGGAGGACAGATCTCCAATCTGAAGAGAACAAGCAGTTCCCTTTAAAGATCCTGTGTCTGGGGCTAATCTGGTAAACTCCCCATAAATGCTCCTCAGCACCCCAGATGGGAGGAATTAGCAGCCCCAGACAGTGCAGAAAGGCCTTAAGCCTGTGATATACCTCCGAGATTAATTAGCTTCCAACTTTAGATATTATTATAGAATCTTAGGTTGCTACAGAAATTACCATGTCTTCAACTCCATTAGACAGTTTTGTGCCGTGGACCAGGCAGAGAGCCGAGGCGCTTAGCGAGGCTCTGTCTTCCATAATGCATGTTGGCCTCATCCCTACTCTGACAGCACTTAAGAAACCTACAGCCATTTGAGTGACAAAGATCTCATCTATTTTTCAGTTTTGACTCTCACTGTATGAGGGAGGATCTTATGTGCCATAGAGTGTGTGCATATGTGCAGGGTTTGGAGGGTTACTTTAAAAATGGATTCAGATACAGTTACTAATTACCTGTTAAAAAATGTAGTCAGTAACCTAGTATGGTGAAATTGCTTAGCTTAATATAATGTTTTATGTTCGTTGTAGGATTATTAATCGTTTGTCCAGATATTCCATTCCTCTGTTATGGAGGTTTAAAGATGATTATGCTCATCTAAATGTACTGTGTTAAGTAACTCAATGCTAGTCACACTTCTCACTCAAACTTCATGTTAACTAATATATTCACACACACACACACACACACTATCTGATCACCAGCATCACCACCTACAGTCCCAAAACATTTTTCAGTTGTAGTAGTAGTCGTAGCTGGTTGTAGCTGTAGTTTGTGGTTGGTCTGTGTAGCTAATGTTTGCATTTGGTCTGTGTTGTTACTGTTAGCGGTTCTTAGCTTTTTTTCCAAGAGACAAAAAAAAAGGCAATTCTCAGTTTAGCTGTTTTCACTGAGTCATGTCATGAGACTTGTGAAGTGTTGTAGTGTGTGTACCGCACATGGTATGACATCATTCTGAATTTGAAGTGTATTTTAACATTGTAATCCCACTAATAATCATCATTGCTACGAAATGTAACTGTAAACTTGGTTTATGTCTTATTTTTTTCTTACTTTATTTTTAATGTAGTTACCTTTTTTTATTGTCCCAATTATGTAACCTGTTACCTCCAAACCTGTGTATGTGCGCACACAGGTGTCTGCAAGGACTAGAGTGAGCATGTGTATGTTCAGGGGCAATTAGAAGTATGTTGTTGGACAACAGTCCTGGATTTACTCACAAATCATCTCGACTCTGCAAGCTGGAGCATCTCTGTGTGTGTGAGTCACAGTTTTAATGAGTTCTTTTCATGCAGTCCTCCGCAGCCTCGCTCGCCGGCGCTGCAGATTCACTATTTTGCTCTTACAAATCTGTGTGTTGGAGTATTATGTGTAGGATAAAGCCTCCAATCGAAGGAAGATGAGCAATACACATTCTGAGAGAGGAAGTGCACCTTTAAGAGGAAGAAAACAGACAATCTCCTGCCAGTAAGAAACCTGTATCAAATTGTTTTGTGGAAATGACCTGGAGTGGGCAGCTCAGACCTCCATCTGTGTCCGTGTCAGACAGCTTAGATTCTGAGTCTCCCAATCATCCCCTGTGCTCTCTCTGAAATGAATTTTATTTGATGCAGTTTAGAAATATACTATTAAAATAACTGCAGCACTCACATGCATCCAGATAACATGTAGAATCTACTGAATTAATGTGAGCTAATATACATATACATAACAAAAAATAAACTCCCCTCCTCCCCCATTTCTCATAGTTGAAGTGAAAGATCCAAGAACTGTTCTGTGCACAGAAAAGGTTCATTTTTCTCAGATTTTGTTCACAAATATTGTAGAAAACTTGGTTAGTGAGCACTTCTCCTCTTTGCCAAGATAATCCATCCACCTGACAGGTGTGGTACATAGAGATGCCGATTAAACAGCATGATTATTACACAGGTGTGTTTTGGAATGATCACAATAAACTGCCACTAAAATGTGATGCTTCATCTTGAAAAAAGACATTTATTAGGACCTGAAATGGCTATTTCGGATAGGGCTACATAACACATTGTTTTAGGAGGCGAAAGTTATGAACCGCACTTCAATGGCTCTTATTGGCTGGTACTCGATGCCTTTATTGGTTGGGTTGATTAGGGTTATGCATGAAGGGTGAATGGTTAAAATTAGGGTAAGAATGTTGGGGTAAGCCAATCAGAAGCAGAGTAGGGCGGGTAATGACTTTGCCCTGGGAAAAAACAGGCCATCCTCACTTGTGGGTAAACTGTACATTTACTGCCTTGAGACAACTTCACTGCTAAACTTTAATCCCTCTGCTCTGATCACCAATGTCTGCCTGCCCTGAGCGCAGCCACCGGCACTTTTTCCCTCCTCTCTTTTTCTCATCTACACCCGCTGTGCGCACACGCACACACTGCAATGCTTACGGATCATGTTGACGGACAATGGATCAGGAATATTTTCACATATCAAAGGAAAACTGCACACAGCACAGAAAGTTTGGTTGCTCATTTGCTGTGGGATGCTTGAAATACTCCGACAATATGGAGCCTATATGGACAGTGGCTTCAGTGTGGTGTGACCGCTGTCATCACACCAACGTGATCAAGACATGATGTTTGTGGTCTAGAAATGGGTTTGGCGGCAACCTCTAGTGGGCGTAGTAAGCACGACAGGAGAAGTATAAAGAGCGAGAGAGTGAGGAGATGGGGTGGATGGATGGCCCAAACAAACACAGACTTTTACCCTGGAGACTGGGGTTTGAGAACTTTGTGAAACAAAGGTTCTGTCACTTCATTAAGTGAGTGACGTCATGTGACATATGTAACATACTTATTTTAACCCCAACAACACAATCTCTTTCTAAACCTACCCAAGCAGTTTTTATTTTAAACTGAACCAAACTATTACAGTTTCAAACCACGTGTGTAATCTCACATGAGTTATGTAATGTGGCTTACCTTAGTTAAGGTCTGGGGAGTCTGTTGCTGCAGGTAATCTCTACCAGTTGTTTTGGGAGTAATTAACAATCAACCTATTCTGTCATGAGGCTGTGTTGGGAAGAAACGGTATCTGCAGCCCTATGAGAAATAGCCATAGTTCAGTGTCAAATAAACGTCTTTTTTTCCAGATCAAACTGCAAATTTTAGAGTGGCCTTTTATTGTGACCAGTGTAACAGACGCACCTGTACAATAATCTTGCTATTTAATCAGTGCCTCTATGTGCCGCACCTGTCAGGTGGATGGATTATCTTGGCAAAGGAAAAGTGCTCACTAACACAGGTCAAGTTTTTGAGAGACATAAACCTTTTGTATGCACAGAAGAAGTTTAGAGTTTTCCCTTTAACTCATAAAAAATGGGAGCAAAAACAAAAGTGTTGTGTTTGTATTTTTGTTGAGTATATATTACCAATATAACAACTCCTACTGATTTTCCATGAACACTTTTGTTGCATTATATAAAAGCAGGATGTTAGATTTGAATTTGTTGCGTGCCAGCATCCATTAAACATCTTTTGACAGCACTGCTCAGCATGATAAGTTTCACTCTTACAAAGAGGCGGGGCTAGATAATCCATTAATGTAGCATTAGACCAAACTTTTAAGCTTCCTCAGACAGGCCATCTCCAGTATTTGGCAACATCTGAGGTGGGCGGCTTCTTACTGCACATTAAGTGCTTTCAGACACAAGAGCGGAGCATGTGGTGAGTGATGCATTAGGAGACAGACTGTCGAAGATATGTGCTCTCTCATGGATGCCACTTGTATTGATTTCTATTGCCTTTTAATTTAAGGCACTCTCACTTAAGGCTGAGACACGTGAGAAAAGGCCGACTGCATATTCAGCTGTTAATGCTACAATCATGTTCAATTAAAAATGCATGAGGCCACAGATTTAAAGATAGGTCCTTTCAAATCAGCGTGTTTGCTTGTCATTAAACAATTAGGGTTGGTTAAAAAAAAACACAGCACAATGTTAAAATGCTTCTGCTGATTAGCAAGAGCATTACATGAGACAAGAGAGTCATGGATCGGCTTGTTATAGACCATGAATGAGACCAGGCGTGGGGAGTAACAGATTACATGTAACAGGATTATATAATTAGGATAATTAGGATACAGTTACATTTAGTAAAAATGGGGACTATTAGCAGGATTACAATGTTGAAATACATTTTAAATAAGGAATGATGTACTACCATGCGCACACATATCAAGAGTCACAGCACCACTCTGGTCTTAGTTAAACGAGCTAATCCTACAGTTGCCAATTAATTACCTCTTGAAAAAATGCTTTCACAGGGTGGAAATTTTGCCATTGTCTTTTTTCAACACCTAACTAACATGCTGCTATGTCGGTGGTGCTAATGTTAGCAGCTAACATTAGCAACACAAACCAAATACTAACTTTAGCTACACTGACCAACTGCTAACATTAGCTACATGGGCCACCCACTAATGTCACCTGCACAGAACAACGGCTGTTAGCTACACAGACCAACTGCTAATGTTGGCTACACAGACCAGCTGCTAATGTTGGCTACACAGAAATCCAGTTAGTTAGCGAACCTGTCAATACTACTACTACTTAAAAATATTTTGGGACTGTAGGTGGTGATGCTGGTGACTGGGATAGTGTGTGTGTGAATAAATTTACTTGAGGGTGAAGTGTGAATAGCATAATGTTACTTAACAAAGTGCACATCAATGTGCATAATAACAGCTATTAATCTGAATGTGCATTTGCATATAACAAAGGAAGGAATATCTGGACAAACAATTAATAAACCTACAACGAACATAAAACATTATATTAGGCTAAACACTTTCATCATATTTGGTATTGTGATAATCAAAAATATTGTGAAAGTTACTGGTTACATTTTTTAACAAGGGATTAGTAATTGTATTGGAATACATTTCTGAAGTAACCCTCCCAACCCTGAATGAGACAGAGCAGGGACAATTAATCCCTCAGAGGCTCTGACTGACAAACCAAGTGTATGCAGCTCATTGCTGAGTGGGTGACCTTGCTGAACAGCCTTGAGAAGCACAGGTTACCACTCTGCTGCTTGATAACTTCTCCCCAGCTGCATGTGCTAAGTGAAATTGCTGTTTTCAGCCGCGGCGATGTTAGGCTGCGGGTTGACGGCATGCAGAGAGAAAAGAGGGAGGAGTGCAAGGTAACTCTGTCTGTTGAGCAGGCCGAGGGCGCCCGGTGTCAAGCTCATTAACCTCGGCAAGGGAAATGTTAGAATGAGACAGGAGATATGCATGGCACCGGGTCACATCCTGAAGTGCTGCTTCTTGTAAAACCTGAACCTTCACCAACTGACACAGCAGCATCGGCATTTCATATATTAAAGGCCTTTTCCTGTGAAGCAGTGAGGAGCTGCGTGTGATACTGTACGTACACTCTTTGAAATAAAGATGCTCACTAGAACCATAAAGGGGTCTTCGGTTTGAGAACCTTTCTATATTCCAAAAGTTTTATCTGGAACTAATCAAGGGGGTTCTACTGAGAGCCTTTTTGTTTTTCAAGTGTTTTATCTAGAACACAGTCATGGGGTTCTACCAAGAACCTTTGTATATTCCAAGGGTTTTTATCTAGAACACAATCAGGGTACTAGCGAGATCCTTTTTATATCCCAAGGGTTTTATATAGAACACAATCAGGGTTCTAGCGAAAACCTTTTTATATTCCAACGATTTTATCTAGAACCAACCAAGCAGATTCTATTGAGAACCTTTATATATTTTTTTATCTAGAACACACTCAGGGGTTCCACTGTGAACTTTTTTATATTCCAAGGGTTTTCTCAAGAACAAACCAAGCACATTCTACTGAGAACCTTTACATATTTCAAAGGTTTTATCTAGAACCAACCAAGTGGGTTCTACTGAGAACATTTGTATATTCCTGGGGGTTTATCTAGAATACACTCAGGGGATTCTGCAGAGAACCTTTTTGTATTCCAAGGGTTTTATCTAGAACCAATCAAGGGGGTGCTACCAAGAAATGTTTTATATTTTACAGGTGGTGGGGTGGCATCTTTGGACGAAAAGGTTTTTAAATGGCAAACCCTTTCTTCAAATAAAACTTCTTCAGAGGCACTTGGTAGAGCCTCGGCCCTCCAGGAAGAACCTTCTTGGAACCCTTTTTTTCCTTAGAGTGTAGATTTAAATATTCAGACTGAGGGGTGGTTCACAGAGGGCTAATGTGATGGAGTATACATCATTATGCTGCTATATCTTCATTTATAATGCTGCTCATACAATCCTGACCTGTTCAAACTAAGCCTTTGTCCCACACAGACACAATCAGAGTGATGAGTAAACACATACACTATGTCTATCTTGCCTATTAATCTGGGCACCCAGCTGTGAGGAAGGCTTTGCTGCCCTATCTCCGCTGGTCCACACTGTAGCCCGCTGGTATTGCTGCCCATGTTTGGATTTCATCGAGAGCTCAGGATGGATCGTTTCAATGCAACACAGATCAGAGCACACTGCTGAATGGGCTGTGGCTGTTTCTGTGAATATTTTGAATTCATTTTTGAGGATGATGGCGCCTCTTGTAGATGTGGAATACGAGCAACTGAACTTTTAGTTCAGCAAACAGTTTTATTCCATGCATGGTGATGGGGAGATGAACTCAGAAGCAGATAAACTGATGCATACTGCAGAGGCAGCTTGAATACATGTTACTGGTGAGACAGAGCAGTGCCAAAAGGAAGACAGGATAAATCACAAAAGTGTGTCTTGTAGTCGAACTTGATGTTTAGTGTTAAAGGACCGGTGTGTAGGATTTAGTGGCATCTAGCAGCGAAGTCCAAGACTGAGTATCTATCTTTGTAGATATAAACTGCTCATACTAAGGCAACAAAAAACAATAATTATTTTTTTCAGGTAATTAAACACAAATGAAAACAAACATGTGAATGTTATATTAAATTTCTGCCATATTCTGCAAATAAGCCCCCATAAGTTTTACACACTGGACCTGGAAGTTTTATTTATTTTACTGTCATCATAGCACCCCTGCTACGTTAGTGCTCGCCAGGAGCCGTGGATCTTTGGTTCCAACTGATTATGTCCGTATTAGTTTGACTGGATGGGAGAAATAACTGTGTGGGAGGGGACTACAAATGGTGTGTAAGATCACTTTAATTCCAACGGCCTAACAGGCTGCTAACCAGCGTGGGGGCCAAAGTTGTTAGCAGTTGCTCCAACTAAGATTTGAGAAATGTTAGTTACTCCGTGGCATCATTAAAATAACTGAGCAACATACAGTGTTTCAGGCCGACCTATTCCAGTGTTGTTTTGACAGCCTGGCTTGACATAAATTAGAAGACTTGAGTCTTGCTTGATTAACACTGATAAAAGACTCGACTTTGACTTGGCATTTGTGATTTGAGGCTTGATTAGACTTAAGACAGATGACTCGAAAGGACTTGACTTTTTTAAATTAAATATTTGCAATTAAATTTTTGCATATTGAGAGAAGTAAAGTTTTGGTTTTGGAACATGATAGGATCATCTTTGGTAGAACACAAATCTGGCAACATCCAAGGCAGCTATAATGTAGTGGGAGGGGTACTAGTCCGAGCCAAAAACAAGAAAATTTGTATTCAAAGATTACATTGTTGAGGACAGTAGTAAAAAGAGAACAGTGGTATGCAAGATCTGCAGCTCAAAAATCAGTGACATGACCATCACAACCACCTTCATCTATTACTACAAAACTTTCAAAGAAAGGTATATCAATGTATCTTTTTAGCTAACTTATTGGTCATACATTAGCTTAAAAGCTAATGTTAAGGGTAAGTTATGTTAGATTTGGCTTTACATCAAGTCTTGGGCGGGAGTAGCAGCTCAGTCTGTGAGGCAGTAGCTCTGTCCAGAAGGACTTGGTTTGGGGAACAGAGGGTAGCCAGTTCAAGTTCAGCTTGAACCAAAAAGTATGGAGAGGTACCAGTTCATCTCCTGGGCACTGTCGAGGTGCCCTTAAGCAAGGAGCCGAACCCTGACCTGCTTGGGGAGCCTGTTTCTAGACAGCATCAATCACTCTACCGCCTCTCCCACAAAAAGTGCATGTGTGTATACAAGCCTGTGTTTGTAAATAATAAAAATGGAGTGAAAAAAAATAAATTCCTCCCAGGGAAGACTAGGCATTCTTCTTAAGCATTTTATTACAGTAATAATGCTAACGTAAAGGACACATAGAAGTATGTTGGCAGTGATGGTTACATAGTTAAGGGGGGCATAAATGAGCCTCAAGACAGTGCTGTGTTCATGACTAAACGGATAAAGGCATAACGTTAGTCTTCTCATGACATGCCATTGGACCCCTTTCTCTGCTGTCTTAAGTGCCTCATCATCAGAAATCTCGTATGACTTGACTTGTTTGACTTGACCAATGAGGTAACTTGATTCTAACCACAGTCACTTGGGACTTGCTTGAGACTTGAAGAGTAAAACTTGAAACGTGCACGTGTGACTCCTCCACCTCTGCAGTCTGGTAATTTGCAAGTATGGATACAGATAATCTACTATTGACTGGTACTTCATGGACCATTATTCTGACGTACTGTAATTTCATCCCTTCAGCCGAGCCAAACCTCTTTGAGGGAGGAGGGGGTGGGGGGTGACTTAACAATGGCCAATAATGGCAGGCCAAGGGAAGGTAGTAAGTGCCAAAATTTAGCCTTTGGAATCTGTCAAACACCCCTTAATGTGGCTTTTTGCAAAACCAACATAAACATCTGATGGAAAAAATGTGTGAATTCAGTGTTAGATTATGGTGGTTTGTCATGGATGTTATGGTGTTTGGTGGTGTGAACGTTAGGTCGAATATATTAGTGAATTTATGCTTCTGAACCCTGATATAATCTGACTCAGGTTACTAAAAAAAACCAGCAAGTGTAAGAAACAGACCATACACTCTCAGAAATAAAGGTGCTAACTAGAATAATAAAAGGTTCTTCGGCTTGTCCCCATAGGAGAACCCTTTTTGATTCCTGGTAGAACCTTTGACAAAGATTCCACTAGAACCTCAGACAGTGCTACTTAGAAGGATTATACCTAGAATAGATAGATAGACAGATAGATAGATAGATAGATAGATAGATAGATAGATAGATAGATAGATAGATAGATTTACCCATAGCTCCTGATGAGAGGTTCTACAGAGAAGCCTTCGATAATGTAATGGTTCCACCCAGAACCTTGGGGGTTCTATCCAGAACTTTTCCACCACCAGGTGGTTTATGAACTGGAACGGTACCGGTTCATTGTTGGTGAAAAGGGGCCCCCAGGAGTTCTACTGAGAACTCTTTTATAGTTTTATCTAGAACCCACCCAGATGGTTACACCAAAAACACTTTTATTGTCCAGGTGTTTTATCAAGAACCCAATTAGCATGTTCTACCAAGAACCCTTTTACATTCCAAGGGTTTCATCTACAACTCACCCAGGAAGTTCTACTGAGAACCCTTCTATATTATGGTACAAAGAACCCTTGTTTTTTAAACGAACCTTGAAGAATTCTCTCTTCCACAAAGGCTTCTTTTGATGAAAAAGGTTCTTAATGGAACCTTCAGTCTTCCAAAGAACCCTCGATGAACCCCCTCTTCAAAAACAAGATTCCTCATAAGTGAGTAGAACCTCAGTACTTCAGGAAGAACCCTTTTTGGAGCCCTTATGTCTAGGAGTGTGTGTATGAACGGACGTGGGGTGTGTAACTCTGCAGGTGAATATTCCATGACATTTCATCTGCAGTGGTATTAAGGTGTGGTGCGACACTGGCCATGCGGGCAGGGGGCTGGT
>JAJHUR010077751.1:0-24222 GCA_027495735.1 Lutjanus campechanus | reverse complement strand
GTTTAGTAAAAAAAAAAAAAAAAAGCCTGATATGGTGAAAATAACAGGAAATAAACCTTTAACGGCATGAATAATGGGAGATTTACTAGCTTATTTAAAACACGCTATATTAAATGCTGCAGAATATGACAAAAGGCATTTCTCCTTTCATAAAGAAATCCATCATGTCATTTCAGATGGCTCAATTCATAGAAAATATAGGTGTATTAATGGAATATAACAGAAATCCTATTACTCTTTTGAATCTCAGTGTGAAATGCATAAATTGCAAATTGGGGGGTGGGGGTGGGGGTGCGTGGAACGTGCGACAGACCTGTTAATGAAGGGCTCTGATTAGCATTTGTTAAAACTCAGTGAAGTTCTTACATGCAAAAGGTCAGACGGCTGTTCTGACATGAGGAGATGAAAACGTTCTACTTTTTGGGGGAATGTCATGATTTGAATTAAGATTGTCAGATTGGCTGTAAGCTCGTATCACAGTGCAGGCGTCTTGTATGACCTTTTCAAGGAATTGTCATTTTCCGCCCCTGTGATGCCACCATGGCTCAGCGGGGGAGAGGCCCCTCTTCTCTCGCCATGTAATTTGTCCTGGGTGTTACCATTCACACTGCACTACTCCCAGCCACTCGTCCAAATGCCTATGTATCTACAGACCAGCAGGCTGCGACTACAGAATAACGAGAATGTAGCTGCTCAGGTTCTACTCTACGCTCTGTGTAAGGCAGGAGAGGCCTCTGCTGTGTGCTGCCGTTGGCCTGAGCATCACACACTCACAGCCTCGCGTGGCTCCAGTGCTGGAGCAGCCACTGGTCTAAAGCAAATATGATCGCAGTTAACGATATTAACTACACTCGCTACAACAACTGCACTCATGAGCAATCAAGCACTGAAGCCAGCTGTTGAAAGTTGCTGTGTACTTTGCAGTAAACTATTTTTCACTCACAATGATGTGTGTTCATAACAGACAACATAACATCTAACACAAGCGGGGACATAAATAAAGTGTTGCGTCTATGAAACTGCTTGCATTCTCGGCTCTGACTTTTGAGTTTGTAACGCTTAAAATACAAGGACTTTTCTCCAACATGCTGCCATAATGTTATAACAAAATACATTATTACAAAATTATTACACAAAGAGATTTATGTGGTGAAAAGACAAATGAATAGTGGGCTGAATTTGGTTAAAAAGGAAATTTTAGCCATCTGAGTTACACATAATCACAGTTTCAGTGCATTTACATGATTTTTTACCTCTTTACCTTGCATTAGTATGTTTGTGTTATTGTGTCACACAGTAACACAAGCAAACTAACAGAGCGAGTCAGCAGCAGACGTGTTCTGCCAGGTAAAATAACAGCATTGGAGTCTGGTTGGTTTGGACGGAGCAATATTTGGCTTATGTAAGAAAAGGCTGCCTGATGGCAAAGTAAAACAGTGAAAATATTCTAAATATAGTGTACATAACACATATTCTAAATATAGTGTACTATAACACGTACACTTAAGCTGATACTGATTTTTTTTAGATGGCTTTAAAATATTTTGCTAGTGACTCTGTCCACATTCTCCTGCTGCTTCCCCACCCCAAGGGTGTGCCGCCTAACATCTAGTGTAGGTAAGATACTTGATATCGACCGAAATAATCCAGTACTAAGTAGTATTAAAACAGCTCCAGTTGAAAAATGTTTTGTACCCAGATCTAGAAAACTATGTGTTGTTTTAAAGTGCTTTACAATAAAGTTGGATTGGATTGGATATTTGTATGGCTACCTGTATGCCTTCTTGCAGCCAGTCACAGTAAGCAGTCTTTGAATTAATGTGACGTGTGATTGGCCCAGCAGCTATAACACTTACAGTCTGATAGTGAAGTTGAGTATGATATATTTGACAGAGTTGACAGTTTGGTGTGCTCAGATACCACCAATACATTAAAATATGGCTATACTACACACCCATGGCTGCTGATAAAAATAAATGGACATCAAATGAAGTTGGAAAAAAAAAGGTATCAAATGAAGTGCTTTATTTGCATCGATATCACTTCATAGATACTGATATTGGTATCAGTATCATAATTTTTGAAGGATACCCGGCCCGTCTGACTATTGATAAGTGCCTCATACAGCCCGTCCCACCACAAATAATCAGAACTGTGCCTTTAAAATGAAGTCATATAAATAATGTTGAAACAGCAGTTGCAGTAACTTAAACATGGAAAAAAAATTAACAACTAAATTAAGCCCAGTTTAAAGCCAGATGCCTAAATGTCTTTGACCAGAAAATTACTGGATTATTACTGGATTAGGCAAGTGCCTTGGGACCCCCAGACCCAAGGAGACCCCCAAAGCCTCAGGTTTACTCAATATGAATTGATTTTGGTAATTTGATTAACTGCAAATTTGTGAGGGAATCTGCATCAATAAAGTAAGATATCAACTAAGTGGGGTTCTACATTATTAGATCATCACCCTGTCTTGTAGAGGATCCTTGAGTCTATTTTTATTGCTTTCTTGTTATATGTGTTTATGTTGTTCTCATGTGGTGCATATTGCTTAATAACACTGACTTTAATGAAATTGCCATAAACTACATGTGTAAAATCATATATACTGAATATGAATAGAAAACATGCTTCTCCAAGAAAACTATACTAATATGTAGAATAACATAACATAGTACAGTTTTACTATTACTCATTACAAAACTGAATTTCAGAAAGACAAACCTTGATACAGGATCATAAGCAAGTAGAAACTTGATTATTTACATGAGAAAAGACCTTCAACCTGGGCCTTACAGATACTTGGGCCTGTTTACAGATTTGGGGGGGGTCCACATATTTAGCCACTGTGACACGACTCCTGAGGTCTGTCCTTTGAGATTTGCACCTACAATGAAGATCCTGCGGCATAGCAGCACTATAGCTGATGTGGCACTGCTGCCCTTTCACAGCTAATTGGTCGCTCTGTGCTCATCATCTGGTTATCAGCGGTGATTGGCTGATGGTAAGCTGCGACTGGTCATTCAAGTGTCACTAGCCTGTGTTCCTGTAATTAAAATCTGTCATCCAGAACCACATCCCTCGTCGCCACTAAACCCTTTCGTCAGATGGCAGAGCTCAGATAAACTGCCCTGCAGTTATTTCCCTGATGAAAGAAAAGCACGTTTGTGCTGCAAAGTTTAGGAAACAGAGAACACGCTTAAGATATTCTTTCAAAATGTCCTGAAATTGGTCTTATTGTGCCAAGTAAATAAGCAAAGTGTATACTCTGTTAATTAGTGAACATGTTTTATTTATAGTAAAATAACTTGATGTATATATCATGTAGAAACAAGCCGTGAAAAAACAGTTGAAAGTGCTGCTGTGGAGCTTTTATACATTGTCTCATTTAAGTCTGTGCACCATATAAATGTTTTTAGAAGAAATTATTTTTTTTCAGTTATTTTCAGTCATTTACAGGCTTATATAGACGTTCAGAGAAACAGCAAATTAGTGGGAATAAAATCACCTTACATGTATTGTAGTTTTCTGCTGTATTTTGTGTGTATTAATACTTAAAAAATAGTTTTTATAATCTGGACTGTTCTGTAACAATATTTCAAGTGATTGTTACTAAAGATTTTTTTAATTTTTATAGGTGTTGTGTTTCTTTTTCTTTAGGTTCCTGGCAACTTTATACTTAAAGTGACAAGATTTTTCAGTTATTTATAGTGCATTACAGGCATATATAGACTTTCAATGAAAAAGGCACAAAATGAGTTGAAATAAAATCACCTTACATGTAAAATTGTTGATTTATTTCTTACAGTTTTCTGCTGAATTTGTGTGTATAAATACTGAAACAATAGTTTTAATAACCCAGAACTGAATAATTTGAGCGTTTATAACAAAAGATTTGATTATTTTTATGGGCAGCCGTGTCTTTTTTCTTGTGTTTTGGGTTCCTGGCAGCTTTACATGTAGACAGAATCAGTATAATTTGTCCAAGCTGTTTGTAAAGGCACCAGAAAAATACCAGGATGTCAAATACCGATGTTTTAGGCTGGCAAAGCGTCCCGAATGCAGCAAAATAGTGAGAAAAATAAGGAAATACAGGCAGAGGGTAGAGTCTCTGCAGATACAGCCACCATCAAACACTTAGCCTAAATATGTTTTTTTTCAGGAAAATGTTGTATAATATAGCTATACGTTGACAAAATGATGGCTGTGGCTTAAGTTAAAAAGCTGCTAAACAAAGACAAAAATAAATGTATAGAAAGTTGCCATGAATATACCTAAATAAATCTGAACAGATGGTTTTAATTGTCACATTAATAAAGAGATGAAAAAGATATTAATACAGAAAGATCACCAGATTTAAGAGAAATACTGTTTTTATTCATCTATAGCCAGTAAAATGGTTGCTGCTTTTACTCTGTAACTCCGAAACTTTTAAATGCAACAGTGAAGTGTTTTATCATTGATAGAAAAAGTAGAACTACTGCAGATAATGTAGTGGGAGAGAGGAGGAAGCAAGAGATACTTGATATTTTTAATGATGTTGAACATTTGTTCAGGGCTTTAACTAGTGGAGGGCACTCCACACTCGAGTTTCCACCAGGCTGGCCTTCAGAAACATGGACAACAGAAATCTTTGGAAATTAATTAGAGAACAAATCCCTTCTCACTGCTGAAGTGTGGCATTTAAGGCATTGTCCTTGGTGCTCGTATAACACCACCTTTCAGCGTCGACCCCTCTCCTTCCACTGGCTGGATAATGCAGCCTAATCCACATTAGCAATCACTCCAGTCCCTGTTGTGTAGTGGCAGTCCTTCCTAATTGCTTGGCATTATTAGGTACTTTACTTGTAAATTTGAAGAGGAGGAACATCATTCTACTGCATCCAAGCAGCAAATGATCCAATTTGCTTAATTTCCAAGAAACACCGCCAGTCTGCTTTTTCCCTAACTGCTCCCCCTATTGTTTGTAGAGGAGAATGATAGAGGAGCAGTTGTTTTACTCAGTTATCATCTGAAAATAATTTCAGAGATGAGAGGGATCAAATATACAGAGGCAGCAAAAGAAAACACACTCTGTCCTCAAACAGACGTACAGATAGTCTGTGTGAACAGACTGGTAAAAGTACAAGTACTGATTCAAAAAGTGAACAAATACAGGCTCTGAAATGTTCTTACAGAATAAAAATAAAATGCAGCCCTCTGAAGGACATTTCTACCAGCTGTTTCTGTGCAAGGCTAAATGAATCAAGTCTCTTCTCTGTCTGCTTCGTCTTGTTACATGTTATGTAATTTTTGTTGTGTTATGTCTGCTGTCTGTGATGTTGGAAAGGTGAGGCGCAATTGATGCAAAATAAAAAATAATCAATAATTCTCCACAAAGATATTAAAATTAAAGTAACACACTTGTTTTGAACATGTAAGCAGTAGAAAGAACAGATATTTGTGTTAAAATGTTGGGAGTAAAAGTGAAAAATAAATACTCATGTAAAGATACCTGAAAAATCTAATTAAGTAGATTAACAAAGTATTTGTACTTAGTTACTTCCCATCTCTGCAAATATATATCCATATAAACAAAAAGCAAGAGACAGAGAGCAACTAACAGCAAGAATTTCATCAGATTTATTCTGTCTGACTGAAATCAGCTTGTATTCAAATGAACTTGTGCCATTGTTAAGAAGATCCAAAGGAGGCAGACGGGTACCTTTGATCTAATATGACGACTATCCTTCAGCGCTGCAGACTTGTTTACTAAATTAGAAAATGACATTTATTTATAAATGGAGCGAGGCACATGTGATAGCTGGTGCAGAAATGAGCCCCTCAGACTCCGCTGATTATTTGAAGAATATCAGCTTTAAATCCCTAAAATGTAAATATCTGAGTGACCTAATCTGAAACTCAGACACCGGCCTGAGGGGCGGGAGAAGGGAAAATAGTCTCATAATCTGCAAAACCCACTCATTCTTTATCTATTTTCTCTCCGTGTTGTCCTCGCACACTCCTCTGCGACGCTCTTTTTAAAGTTTTATAGTCACTGTCTTGTCTCACTTTTCACTTTTAAAGAGATTTACTTATGAGTTGTTGACTGCTGGTCTCTCTTTATTTCTCTGTCTGCATTAAGGGACATACGCAGCCCAATCCCGCTCATCTCTCCCGCTGCCTGTCAGTCAGCCAGACGGCCAGCGTCCCTGGACTGCGTGAGGAGGGAGGAGGGGGAGGGAAAGTCAACGTGGCCAAAGGCATGCCAGTACACACCAAGGGGGGAACAAGGCAGACATGACAGCCTGATGACACTTGCTTTTGTGTATCATATCATTTTACCAATCATCTGCATTTCATTTATGTGAGCCTCGACACTCCAACGCAAAGTGTCAAGCCTGTTGGCCTAGTTAGGTTGAGAGTGAAGTTGGCTGGGTAAAAAGCGAGCTGATGAAACCCTCCTGTCCGTGGCCCGCTGACAACCCTGGCACTCCAAATGAAAGTGGAAAGGCAGCCTTATTACAGCACGTTTCATACAGCAAATGGGGAAACAAATGTGACTTGATATCCCAGCATGCCCTTTGTTGTTGTTGTTATTACTGCTGTTGTTGTTATTGTCAATAATGGTGATGATAATGCCCGGTGTTTTGTTTCGGCGCTCTCTTTTGTTGTCTTTTTGTTGCTCTACCCAAACAGTGTTTGTTGGCAGAAGAGCTGCTGCAGCTGCGATGAGGCACATTTTTCTCACATTGAGGGCTGCACTTTGTTATTGTGATCCTCTCTTTTTTTTTGAGTGTAAAACACAAGATGCAAACCCAAGTTCATCTGTCTTGTTTAACAACGCACTACACAAGAGAGTGAGCTGGGACCTGAGAGTTAATCCAGACCTGAAGCAGAAAGTTTTGTCTGCCTTTTAGATTTGACTCTTGTAATCTTTTATCTTCGCAGCACAAACTACTACACTCAGTCTGTGTGTAATTAAAGGGCATCAAATAATAGACACTGAACACGATGGATCTCTTGACTTCGCATTATTTATGATTTTTCTAAACTGGCAACCTCTTTCATGAGGTCTGCCTGTATCGATTGCATCAATAAGTAAATGGCATTCTGCAGCCCATCCTGATTAAACTTACTCTCTGGATGTGTCCTTCAGATAAGAACAAAGATTGCGTGGACCATTTGGATTTAAAGGGATAGTTTGGATTATTTGAAGTGAGGTTTTATGAGGTTCTTATCCATAGTCATTGTATTAGCTGCGGTAGATGCTGGTCAACATGCCCACAGATAGGAAAAGCAGAGAGGAGTAACGCCACAGAAGATAAATAATGAACTGCTGTGGACAGGGTCAGCAACAAAATGTGTTTTAGTCAGATAAAAAAAGACCTACCTAAAAGTGAACAATATATTTTTAATATTTTAATCACTTTACTTTGCTGCCAGACAGTCTTTTCTGATCAGACTCCACTGCCAAATATTGCTCTCTCCAAACCAACCAGACTCCATAGGCAAAATCAATATTTTTACCTTGCAGAACATGGGACTTGCTGATCTACCACTGTCTTGATTGTTTATTTTTTTGTAATATTGTGTGGCTTTGGTGAATCCAACACAAACACAGCAGCAACTGACAATTTTTCATTATCGATTCATCTGCAGATTCTTTGATTTGTCTATAAAATGTCAAAAAAATGTGAAAAATACTTGTCACAATTTTCCAGAGACCAAAGTGACGTCTTCAAACTGCTTCTTCTTTTGTCCAACCAACAGTCCAAAACCCCACAACACTTCATTTACTGTCATACATGACAAAAAGAAGAAGCATTTTTTTTACATTTTAGAAGCTGGAACCAGCAAATGTTTGACATTTTTGCTTGAGAAATGAAACAATTAATTTATTATCAAAAGAGTTGTTTTAGAATTGACTGAACGATGAATCGACTGATCGTTGCAGCTCTTTACACAAACAAAAAGGCTGTCTTATGGAAAAGCAAAATATAAATAAATATGTTAAATATAGCGTACACTTACACTGATTTTTTTAAGTGGATCTTTTTCAAAGGACCAGCGTTTAGAATTTAGCGGCCGATGACAAACACCTTGTCTTGCCCTCCCCTTTCCACCATGTAGGCAAACAGAGCCAGGGTTTCATTTGTCTGTTCTGGGCCACTGTAGAAACACAGCAGTGCAACATGGCAGCTTCCGTAGAAGAGGAACCACACCTTCTGTAGATATATTCAATTTCTGCCATATTCTGCCAATAAATCCCTGTAAATCATACACACTGAACCTTCTGTCGCTGTCCCTTTCCAGAGCAGGACATTGTTTATTGTAGCTTCTGTTCTGGTATGCCTCTCTGCTTCTCTTCACTGGGGCTGGCATGACTGTAAGTAATACAATGACTATCAATAAATACCTCATAAAACCCTACATCAAATAATCCCAAATATCCTTTTAAAAAGGTCCAATGTGTAAGATTTAGGGGGATCTATTAACAGAATATGGCAGATATTGAATATAATATTTGTAAATTTGTTTTCACTAATGTCTAATCACCTGGAAGTAACAATCATTGTGTTTTCGTTACCTCAGAGTGAGCTGTTTATATCTACAGAGGGAGCAGGTCCTTGTCCATGGAGACATTCTGCTGTTTTTTTGTTTTTTTTAAAAAATATAGTAGCCCAGAATGGACAAACCAAACACTGGCTCTAGAGAGGGCCTTTTGTGTTTTTCACAGCCACAGTAGATTGTCACACAGGCTTGGAAGGGGAGCTCCAGCTCACTGCTAGATGCCACTAAATCCTACACACTGGTCCTTTAAAATAATTTTTGAGTTAGCTTTTTAGTTTTGTGCTCACATATTCCCTGAGCCACACAGAAAACTGATTTAACTGGCTTAAACTTTGTGTATTTTATATAAATATTGTTAAGCGCTGACACAAATGCACCTTATACCATTATAGATTAGCAATTAGGCCCTCTTCCACTCTTTGTTGGCAGCGCTGTCAGTTTTCCATAGAGGCAGGGACACTCTGAGACAAACATTTAAAAGCTCCTCATGTAAAAACAGTAGGAGAACTCTGTCTGAAAAAGGGTCTAAATACAGAAATGAATAAATAAATACAATAAAATGTGGGCACTGTTCTCATTTTGCAGCTTGGATGCAGCCTTGTCAAACAGCACTTAAAAGCGAGGGAGCTGGTCTTGAGGGAGGTTGAGATGTTTATTCTAATGGATGCCATAATGAATGCTTACGGAGTCAGGCCTTGGCTTCGATAGGGGGCTCTGTGCCAGCATGGTTTTAAAGGAGAGCAGTCACTGCAGCAGCCCTGGGCGCTTGGCACGCCGAGTTCTCCACAATCTCCCGGCACACACAGAAATGGCAGCAAGGACCTGGAGATAACCACCCGTGAAATCTCTCATCACATGCCTTTGATTACTTGTCCACTATTTACTGTTTTTTAAACCCTGAACTTCAAACACAGCAAATAAAACACAATTCCTGTGACATCTCCCTCCTCATAGGGCCATGTTTATTGAAGATATATATTTCTACAAATTGTCCTGATGTTGTGTTGCCTCTCACTTCTCTTTGGAAGCACAAAAATATTTTAATTTAAATGCGTGATTGTCACTAAATATCTAATTCTGACACTGTTTCATGCAATCATTCAAAACATTTAAGCAAGATTTGTGTAGATTTTCATAAACGTGTCTATTTTTCCAGATTAAATAGAGCCGATGGTGCGCACAGTTTGTATGGTGTATGCATGTGTTTCTGTGTGTGCATGCGTGTGTGTGCCTGCTGGGGGTGAAGACTGAAGCGCTCTATTAAAATGATGAGAGCAAGTTCAATTTGAATCATGCAGTGCCTGTCAGTGGCTTCTCGAATTGCAGGGCTGATGAAATTGCTCTTGCCGTTATTTAAAAGCAGTTGTAATCCATCTGAAAATGCTGTGATATAATCCATTTAATTTCTTATTCCTTGCAGCAATAACATTGAGTAACAAAAATCTATCAAAGCAATGTAGCCTGGTGATTTAGTAATTATCTTTATTTTACATTACTGCAATTCAGCCTGGATTAATTGGAGTCTTATCTGAGCTGAGCGGCAGGTCACTTACCTCAATACACCACAATGTGTTTTTATCTTAATCATCAACCTCCACAAACTCAATTGTGACCCACTGTGCCAAGAAATGATTATTTTCAGATGCATAAAATCAGGAATATATACACACATGCATGCTCCCTTAAAAATAAAACATAAAAGTGTTGGAAATAAAAACAAAAAGCACACCGCTGGCTGCTGCAGCACTGCGATGACCTTATCAGAAGAGGTTAGTGGGGGAAAAACAATGTCTATGGGAGGAGCAGCAGGATGTATCACATGGTAAATGTCATGGAGTGATTCCTATTTGGGCAAACTCACCAAATATCCAGTATTGATCAGCTGTTTAAGGTGAGTTAATGTATGAGCGATGCTCGATGTATTCCCTAATGGGTAAGCTGCCTGTAGGCAGTGTGCTGGTAATAAGACCTCAGACAGCCACATAACTCAGCCTGTCTCTAAGACCACTCTCTTTTTCCTCCACCTGGGCTATCTGACATCTGATATTAGTGAAATCACGGGCACTCTGGAAAGAGGAAGTGGAGGAATGGAGGAGAGGAGAAGGAACCTTACGAGGCCTGTAAACCTTTAACGGGTGAGGGAGAAGTAATTATAGCTTTATTCACCATGAAGGCACCAAACTGGGTTTATTTATATCATTGTCAACATGTGTAGAGGACAGATTATTAGATTAAAGTGCTTTTGTTTCTGTGTTTTATGTTGTAGCTCATTCCCATTACCATATATTACATTAGTATCCAGGCAGCCATTAATTTCTGTTCTTGTCTCTGTGATATGAAAATTACTTTGAAATGACTTGAACCTTGTTTGAGACGGTTTATATATCACAGTCATTTTATTTTGTTTGTGTTTTTTGCTTTCCAGCTCAATTTACATCAATGTGTCACTAATATGCTCAACTGCTGGTGGGAACCAATCAAATTTAAGTGTTTGAAAGGCATTCAAGTGGAGCCAATAGAATCGCATCTTAAGCATCGTCCATACCTGTACAGATATTTTGCAACACAAAATTTTGTCCTCTCATTCACAAGCTAATGGTGTTTTAAGTCACAAGCCCAGATTTTTCAAAATTCAGCCACAGTAAGGTTTCTGTGTATCCACATAGACGATGATGACGTCAGTGCCTTTATGCAAATCCATTGTTGCTAGGCGTGTAAAGAGCACCTGCCTAAAACAGCAGCAATGGCAGACTATCGGTTATTTGGTTAGCACTGCTAGGCTGTGTGCAAAACAGGCATTAAATCAATGAAGTTGAAGAAATAGGTGTCAAATAACTACAAATAAAGAAATAATTTCCCACTATTATTTGTGGTTTTAGTTACTACCACCAAAGGAAAATAAGTTCAGTATGTTCAGAATTCTCTTCTCTGGTATTTGAGGTATGATTGATGTAGACTTTATCACCACCCGCTTACATATTTGAATACACATAACTACATTATTTGAAAGAAAAAAGGAAAATTATTTGAAAAACAGCACTGTTATCATTATCATTATTGTCTTGTAGGAAGTGTACCTTTGTTCTCTTTTGTTCTGTCTGTATTTTGATGTTTGCTCCTGATTTGTCTATGTTTTGTTTGTGGTGTCTTATAAGCCCATGAGGGCTGGGCACCTTTTTGGTGCATGACACTTTGAAAAATAAATTATCCATTATCCATCCATTATTATTGTTATACACTGAAGTAGTATATAATTTTATGCACGTGCATCAGATCCCAGTAAGAACAGCAGCAGCATTTGCTGCCGCTTAACTAAACCTATCGGCCCAGAAAGCTTGTTTGAGTATTTTGAAGTGTTTTTGCAATCTTTCTGTGATCTTTTTGCAATATCATGTGTAGAGATATTTTGTAAAACAAAGGTTGTTTAGACAGTTCTTTTTTGTTAAACAGAAGGGGGAAATGACTGTTTTCAAAAGTATCCGAGACAAGGCTTTACTGAATACCCTTTTTGTCCTCTCTCATATTTACTTGTTTATTTAACACTTCAGAGTGTTGTATTTCATTGTATTTCATTCACACTCAGCATCTACCCTTTTCTCTTGAGTGTTTTCTTTTTCTTTTTTCCTTTTAATATATATGTTATGACTGTGTTACTGGAAGGGCGGACATTGTCGTGTGTAAAGAACAAAGACCAGCAATAAGCAAATATGAAATTAAAATGATGTCAATCTGTGTGTATTCTTGCATCACAAAGGTTCAGCACCTAACTCTCAACAGGAAGCTCTGATGTCACAAACGTGTCAGCCATCACCACTTGACGACATCAGCCTACAGGAACTTACAGTCCTACAGAAAGTTTAAACGACACACACTGAGCACGCCAGCTTTTTCTTCTTTTTGCATTCTGGTTTCTGTTTGTAGTCTAAGCAGTATTGACCAATCACATTTGAACGGGCCTTGTACACGTCTATAGAAATGATTCAAAATATCATCTGGACCTAAAACACTTAAAAAAGTCTCAGTGTTTGTGTGGAGAAACATTTGTGTAATAAGAGGAACGTACTGGTTTTAAAGTCAGATTACACAACTGCCTTTGAAAAAATTACAGAGGTTGTAAATTCTCCTGGGGCCGTATGTAACACATGTAAAGAGCTAATAATGCTGTTTAATCACAGAAATTAAGATCAAGTTGCTAATCAGACTGTAAACAATGATCAACGCATAGAAAAGGAAGTCTTGGCCCGGACATCCGGATATCCACTGCCTACAGCGGAAGTACCAAAACACTGGCTGTTGCCCCGAGAAGAAAAATCATCTTCAGACGATAGCTGATGGGTTAGGGTTGACAACTGCTTTAGCACACAAAGACAATGGATGTGGCTGCTTGGACTTAAACTCCATCTAAACAAATGGTTTTCTGAAACGGTCTGTCTGTGGTGTAACATTTTGAGACACAATCTGAGGTAAAAGGGCTGTAACATAAAAAAAAAACCAACTGTATGGTCCTTTAATGTGTTTGTGTGGTGGCATTATGGACATCATCAGTTGTCTGTTTGCTGCCTGCCTGCCTGCTGGTGGATAAAACACATAAAGGACTGTCCTCACTAAGATTAATTGATTCCCTCACATTTGGATTCAGTTCAGAGAAGCAGAGAAATTGGTTGTTTTGACAGTGGCGTGGCGTGACTCTGACTCACACACCCACGTCCAAAAAACACACACAATGCTTAGACATGTATGGTATGTACATTAACACCAGTTTTATTAACTCTCTGCTTTCTTCTTCAGTTGTTTTGGTACATTAGCATTAGCATTAGCAGAGTTAATCGCCACGAACATAATGATTATGAGGAATAACTGGGTCCATCCATGCAAATACATTTTAGGACCTCATAAAAAACAACTTCTAAAACATCACTGGTGCTCTTTAAATCACTTACGCCATGCTAACTGCAGCGATGTCCTCTTGGAAAACATTTCCCCCATCTCAAGAAATAAATACATCACAGGCGGCAGGTGGAAAAAATCATTATTTTTGATTTGAATTTACCTCGCCCGTAGGTATGAGTGTATTGATGCCATGGAAGAACATGCACAACAGGCCAAAATAGAAACATGTAAACCCTTGGCTGTGGTGGGACTTCATGATGGCATTTTCATGTATTTTGATCATACCCTCTGCACTCCCGGAAAGCCTCTCACATGTTCGGCGGCATAAGTGCTCATGTCTAATACCCTCAGAGGACGTTTTGGTCTGTCTCTATGAGTCTAATTTACGGATATCTGCATGAATTGGGAGGGCCTGAGGCCAACCATCTCATGTCTTTTTAAGGGAGGAGGGGAGTGGGTTGTTGCGTTAGTAGGCCCTTTCGGGACAGGAGCAGCATTTCAGATAAGATCGGCGGTGGGAAGTGGTGAGCCGGGCCGTTTGTTCTCGTTGGCCATCTCTCATGTTGCACCACTGATTGGGAGGAAAGCTAAAATTGCTTTCACCGGGGCTCACTCCAGCAGTAGGCAATGATAACTAACAATGCCCCCGGGACCTAGTTAAAGCTGCATCACACGCGCTGGAAAACCACTTTAATGTGGCAGCATTAGGAAGCTGTCAGTTGGGTTGGTGGGGAAAACAGATTCCAACTCATCGTGGATTTTTGAAAACATTTGTTATCCTCACTTCAAAAATGCATATAATCAAGCCGGCATTTTTAATTTCATTTCACACAGCTTACCATGAAGAGAAAAAAAAACAGGTTTAAAGATCATAAAGGCAAGGATACAGAAGAGAAAATTACCATGCTTCCTTCCGCTCTTCTCTCAAAACCTCCGCTGCTGCCTCGCTCAGGCACGGGGAGTGTGCAGCTCTCGTCATACAGAAATGCAGCAGGTTGCAAGTTTCTCTTGTTTAACTCGGGTTATGATTCAGGTACCGTTCGTTCACTGGGTGTATTTTGTACTCTTTACATTATTGACCCATCTGTGCAATTTCTCTAAGTGCTACTTAAAATTAGTGCTACTTCTAGCGGCTGCTAATTACACTAAAGCTTTCCTTGTCAACTGTAAAGCAGAAAAACGATATAAATAGACCTCTTTTTGAAGCTCGATATGATGGAGCTGTTTCTCAAACACCACTTTCATTAAGAGGATAAGGACCCAGTTTGAGAGGAAGAGGTTGATCTAAACTGATTTACTTCACAGAAAAATATTTTTACCTTGTACATTTTATATGAACATATCTAGACACGTTTTATCACTTCTATTTTCTGCAGGAAATAATTAATATTTAAAGATTTAAGTCCCAGTACGCTAATCTGTTTCTGAACTGTGTTAATGATGAGGTGCTGGACAAGACAATCACAACATCTTAATCACAACTGACTATCGGTTTGTAAGTGTGAGAAAGAAAACTGACAATGCAAGCAAATGCAGGCACTATATTGACTGATTTAACCAATTAGTTTATGTTGTCCTCCATATGCATTCTCTTAATTAGTGGTGGTAATAGTGTTTTCTGTAAACTACGGCATCCTTTCAGGCATGAAACTAACAATCACACACCTCATCTACACTAACAGCATGTTTACTGTACAATGAATGGCACTGCAGTGTTTATTTTATGTGCAATGGCACAAAGGAATGTTTGCTTATTTATTTATACATTGTCTTCACCCATTCAGGTACTTATCAGAAACTACTGGTAGTGTTTCTTATGAACAATTAACAATCACAGAGGATGATGGGAGATTAGATTTTGTTAATGACCATTGCATGTTACTACGTTTTAGTTTTAATTATGGGGTAATTTAAGTAATTCTAAAGGATTTAATCAATTTCTCACTGAATAATTTGAGCAGCAAAAATTGAAACATACAGTATAAAGCTGAGGATATACTTGCTTTTAACTACATGTTTGCGTGCATGTGATGGCGGCCTCTTGTATCCTGTGAACCGAATCCAAGTTAAAACAGGGTTCCCCAAATTTTCAGGCCATGCACCCCTTCTACATCTTTACCAGGCTGATGCAGCTCCAATTCAAAGCAAACAAAAACAACAAAATATATGGCCTTAAATATAGCTGTCACCATGGTGACGGTGGTGCATTCAGATGCTATTAAAGACATTTAACCAATTTGATTAAAGTCTAATAAAGTTACACACCATATCCACATAAAGAACAAAGAGAATGACACATGCAAAGGCTCAGAAACAGATACAGTGAGCTCTTCCACTGATTAAAGACAGAGACAGAGAGGGATACGTGAATGGACCCAATGACCTACAGTAGTAATAAGAATACCAAGTTATACCTGCACTGCCATTACATTTTTTCTCTTATGCATCCTCTAGAGGCATGTGGTGCATCCCATTTTGGAAAATAAACTGATAAACCAAGTCTGCACATACCTGCATCTGAACAATGTGTCATTGCTGCTGCACAGTGCAGGTCAAAATACTCACCATTGTCACAACGTGCGTGATTTAGGGGCCTTGCATACAAGACAATGGCGCTACTGTCACCTTTTCTGTTGTAATTTCATAATGAACAAAATATTAACCTCCTTGGATGTCAGCATGTTTATTGTTTACAACAGTTGTCTGGAGTGCCCTCTGGATGAATCCTAAGATTAATAAGACGCAACATACATCAACAAGTATGTGAACAATTCCATTTATGATGTGTCCGGTTGTCTCAACAAATGCGTGATAAAATTCACAAAATTCCAAATCTAGTCTAGTTTTGCTATATGTGCAATTTAGAGTGAATTCCTGATGCCAGACTGTCTAAACTGAAATGTGGTACATCATTAGCGACTTAATCTGTTATAGTATTTATTATCTTGTCTGCTCTTGTTACTTTTGCAGGCATCAACATTTTTCAACTTCATGTATTCAACATGAAGTTGAAAACAATTCTACCTTCGTCTGTTGTGTTTTATTCGCAGTTGAACCAACATTATTGGGGCATTATTGCTCGTCCCAACAACAAAGCTCAAAAGACCAGCATTTTTACATTTGATAAAAGATCAGGTTAAGCAGCTTCCATCAAATAGCGCTTAGCTGAAGTGGCTATTGTGCTGTTTGAACTCACTTTTTCCTTTGGATGTGAGCCAATAATAAAAAAAATCAAATGCAAATGAACTGCTAATTATATAATAATGAGTATGAACGGCATAATGACTAATGACCACACCATTTGTGTTTTAAATTTTTTCTTTTTTTACCATCGTCAGGTAAAGTTGAGTTAATGTTTTATCTCTGGAAAAGATAAGATTAGCCGTTAGATGATTTCATTAATATCTACAGTATATTACACTGTGTATACTGCTGAAACAGACAGTAGATATGAGTTGAGTGGTTGTTCTGGCTCCTCTTTGCCAGGAAATCAACATCTTTGAGTTGAGTTTTTATTCTGAAGTCTGTCCCCTTTAGAGAACTTGATCCTTCAACAGTTTGGCAGTCGATCTAAAGGGGTAACAAGTTGCCCGAGTGGTATTGTAACCCACAACTGACATGATTCAGGGCTCAACAATAAGTAATATTACCCACTTGGAAGGGGCAGGGAAAATGCCACACCGCCAAAGTGGTAAAAAAGAATCAAGCTATTAAAAGTATTTTGATCAGCGATTAATCGTTTAAGTAATTTTTCATGCAAAAATGGCAGAAAATGCCGTTTTCAGCCAGTTTATTATATTAAAGTGAATATGTTTCGGTTTTAGACAGACAAACACAACATTTAAAAACATCACCTTGGACTTTGAAAAACTAGAATGGACATTTTGTTTTACTATTTTCTGATATTTTATAGCCATGACAGCCCTAGATTACATATAGATTAAACATGACAATTAACTTTTACCCTGGTTGTTATTTGATAAAATAAATAAGCTCATTTGTCTGGGGTAAAGACTAGTAAAAACTGACTTTGCACAAGTAGATTTCTGATTGAAGTCAAGTGAAAAAATCATTTATGTTGAACTGCAGGATTAATAGATAAGTTGTGATGTTTAGCATCTCTCACCTCACCAAGTAATTTCTGAATCAAAGAATCTAGTGATATGTTATTTAAAATGATTGTTATCTCTGAAAACCCGCCTCAGTTAAAAAGGAACATACAGGCTGTAAATGTAGAGTTATTATAAATCTCATCAGTCTCTTTAATAGTAAGTATAATTAAAATAAAAACACATCCTAAATCCTTTTAAAACACGCTGCCAGCAGGTTAGAGGGAGAGTAGAGTTATAATGCCCATTAAATGTGTTTACATTTCCCTCTTTGAAAAGAAAACGTCAAAAACAAAGTATAACATGGAGCCTCATCCACACACACACACACACACTGTGATCACTCAACAAAAGACACACTATCTTTGCTTAATGCCTTGTCTTCCATTTGGCAATGCTCTCTGAGTGTCCAAGAGGTGTTCTTATCCATTTAATATATGCTCACAGTGTATCCTGTCAAATATAGATTTGAATCAATAGCACTCTGGAGTGGCTCGTTAAACTTAAATCAGCTTGGAAGTGGTGCATGCCTGCCTCACAGCTGCTGTCATTAACCACCGCCTTGCAGATTATTGGAGAAACGTCCTTGTGTGAGCAGATTCACCAGTTTACCTGAGGACTGCCGGCTGGAACTCCGATGGAAGATGAACTAGCACAGAGGTACAAACAGCTCATATCCACACCCTCTTAAAGCGGCACTCAACCCAACATCTAGCTTTTCAGTGTCAAACATGCCTCTATTTATGCCAAGAAAGTGGCTGTAAAAAGTTTGCAGTTCTGACCTTCACGGAGTATGGCGGCTGCAGTCTGCTTGAATTCATATCAGTTACCATGAATTCCCAAAGTGGCCAGTTTTCATGGTGGAAAAACTTCTCAGACTACCTCTGCAGCATAATCTGCTTCTCTCGCTGTGTCCTCAGTATGTTCCAAACTGCTACCGTTTCACCAAGTTATGGCTCAATATACAAGGGAGAGACGCAGGTATCATCCAAAGACACGACTGAATAATGGTTCAGAGGCCTTAAGATATATGATTCAAGACAAGAGAGCTTCTTTTGGACAGGTAATGTGCTAGCTAATAATAAAATCTGTGCCTAGCTGCTCAGATACTGAGGGTTACCCATACGTATTGTTCTTGAAAAGTAAGGCTGTGCAATATGACCAACATTTCATATCCCAATATAGGTCATTTCAAATCCAGATCCAGCACATATTCTGTAAATTGAAAGTTTGGGCTTTGTTTCCAGCACTCCAGTGTACTTTTGGAGTCTCATCCATAGACTCTCTCCATAATATTTGACATAATTCTTGTGTAGGTGGAAAAAGAGGTTAGTGGTGTGAGACTTTTCTTACCTAAATCACATCCATGCAACAGAAGTAGTCCCAAGTAAGTAGTAAGTAAGCCCTTATTTTGCCTCGGCTGGTCAGAGTCCTTCTGTTTGGACTGACCCTGTTCTGTGTCACATTTCACATGTTTGTTTGTGTTGCCTTCATGCAAAATTCCTGCCTGCATCCGTACTGTGCAGAAGCTTGCAAAGCATTGTTCAACTGATGAAAAATATTCCTGCAAAGAGTGTGATTTGTGACACAGCAAAATAAAGGATAGAACACAATATCAAATAATAGATGTAATTATACCATCACACGACACTGTCAAATCACACAGCCCTATTGAAAAGGAAATCTTATTCAGGTCTACTAGTCACTGAGACAATGACGTCACTGGACAAAACTCCAGATGCTCTGCTGTCATCATTATAGGGCTGTCACTTTTTATTTGAAATTCAAACTTTCGTTCAAATGTGGGACAAGAATAAATATTCAAACTGTAATGACCAGGTGGAATTTAAAATTTAAAGTCTATGTAAAGCCAAAGTGAAACCAGAACTTTTGTTCCAGAAAACCTCATTCAAAACTCTACTGACATTTGTAATAAAGCTGATAACTGATAACATCCCTGGAACAGTACTCAACAGTACTTTGTGTGATAAGGATGGTAGTTTTTCTGCCTTTCTCAAACACCATTTCCCATGAAACATTCATGGGCTCGACATTGGAGGAGAAGTTAAGGCTGTTTAGCTGCTGCCTAAGTTACTCTACAACCACAACAAATCCAAGGACTCACCTGCTACAGTAGCTTTCCCCAAGAGCAACTATACAACCTCGTCTGACTGCCTACTTTTCACCACAATCATCTTCAGAAGATTGTGAAAACGCCCTCACCGATAAGATAGCAAGATTTATCGATATGCAGCCCAGTGATGTTGTTTCAGGAGGAGGTTTTCAGGATAATGACAGAACTGGGGTGGCGGGGCAGTGGATCACAGCATGGGTTGTGTTCGAAATTATGCGTAATATGACTGTCGCTACTTTGTTCGAGTGTCACAGAATCAATTTGAGAGTATCTAAGCTATTTTTACAATTGCAGCTACAACTGAGCAAACTCCATCCTCTGAAGACGACTCAGAGATGAATAAAAAAGGAGTAATGACACCTACACACTGTACGACTTTAAAAATTTGTGATCGGTGACAATATCAGACATTTCATTTAAAGAAATCCCTGACAAGTCTCCAACACATGTGAGAAGTGATATGGGAGAAGATGCAAGACCACCTGATTGCCTGCTGATGATCTGCTGCAGGTGTTGCGACTCCAACCCTGATATTTCACTCAATCCGTCTCTTGCGCTTTAACCAGCTTTAGCTCATCACTGCTGTCATTGCAAGCCAACTACAGAATCTGGACTTGCAGGCCAGGTCCAGATTTTTAAGCTGCTGAGTATCACTCAGCTCTCAGATTACATCTTTGAAAAGTCGCAGGAGTGAGTGCCAACGTGCCTCTAATCCAGGACTTTTGTCAGTGATCTCCAAAAATTGTGGAAAGTGGAAAATAAGGACTACAGTCATGTAGTGCAAACTCACTGGACCTTAAGTTAAGATTGTTTTTGTCCAGTTTGCATTTCTTATATATTTTTTTAAAACTGTTTTTTGGTGATACATGCAGTAGAGCCTCTGCATATTGTTTTCTATGTAAACTGACAGATCACTGACAGCTAGGCGTGCATCAGCTGGGTTGTATGTGTTGCACCACGACAGAATAAACCACTGTTTCATGCTGAAACCCTGGTTAAGGTTCCAGAGAAGTTGCCTTCTTCTGCAGATTTTCTGCCTTGAGTGGTACATCACAGCTACTGCTTCTTTTTGATGGCTTCTTTTTTGGTGATAGCATGATGTGTTCTGGACTGAAGAGAAATGTCTGGCAGTAATGTAATCTGAAAATAATTAGTACCTAAAACGTACAAAACCATCAGTATTGTCCTTTAAATATTTCCTCTCATGGTTTTCTTGACTGGCCTCAAGTGGCTTTAATCTTTGCAGAAATGTCCCTCCTGTGTGTTCTTTGTTTTTCTAACTGCATGGCTAAATAAAAATACTGAGGTAAGTGATTCATCCACTCTCCTGTAAAGAGCTCATTGCACCGCCACGCCTTGTGGGAAAGGGTTAACTGCGACGGCAACAATAATGAGAGCGCAGTGAGACGTGTGAAGTAATTAGTCAGTCTGCTCTCCAATATTTACCCAGTTAATTATTTGTGAGTATTACTCTTGTCTTCCCTTCAGATGGCTGCCTCTGTTGTTTTTTCCACACCATTTGTCACTGTCCACCTCTTGTGGGTTCTCATCCCCTCTTCCTGTCATTTCTCTTTTTTCTTTCTTCTGTAATGGCAGCGGAGTGGCATTCTGGTGAACCTTTGCCAGTGGAGGTGTTAGACCGCTGTCCCTGCTTGTGTGAGGTCAACTATGATTATTTATTCATCTGTCTATTTGTCTAACGTTGGTCGCAAGATGTGAAAATGGTTGCTACCTTTCCAGAGCGGTGCACACCACAGAAAGGTCAGACGGTCAAGAGATGAAGGAGAGGACTCTGCAAGTTCAAAGGTCACGCTCGGCCACATGAAACCTCACATCCATGTTTCTTGGGAATCACAGACACAGAGATGTGCAGAGATGTGAAATAATCAAACAAAAATAAATGTGAGTGCGAAACTTTAAATACCAGACCTGCTGACTAGAATTTACGTAACTAATTTAAAAGAGTAAATATGTTTTGAGGGAAACATAATAACGACTGAAATATGTTTTATATTAACAAAATAAGGAAATGTTAATTGTTAATGTTAATTAACGCAAGTCATAAAATATACTGAATATAAAATGTTCATTGACAATGTATTTCATTTGTTTTCTGACATAATAGGTAATCCTCCACCACACTATCCATTCGTAGTGACTACAGCATCATTCAAAAGTCAGCAGTGACTTGAGACATGAGATTTATTTCTTTTTAACTGATCTTTCCCTTTCCTTTACCAAAGTGAGAACTTTAGTTTGGAGAGAAGTTAAGTTTCTTTCATATGACGCTGCTTGTAGTTTAAAGGGGGCCTATTATGCTTTTTCATCGTTTCTGAGCTATAAATGTTGTTATAATGTTGCATACTCGTGTTAAACGATGCCACCGCGTCAAATAAACGAGGTTTGTGCATTTGGACGTGAGCCCCGCGGCCGTTTTGGACGGCTCTGAAACGCTCTGTTTTGCCGAGTTTTTTATAACAGAAGGTAACATTGACGTCAATCCGTTCCCGACTCGCTTATATGGTAATGTCCCGGCATAATGCTCTGAGCCTGCTGCAGGCTGCCTGGCTGCCGTCTCCCCTGCTCTGCTTCGGGAGTTGTATCGCTGTGTATCTGCTCTCTACGACTTCACAGTGTTAGCAGTTAGCACCAGGCAGAAGTGGATAGAGTTGCTTTTTCACGGCCAGCAAAATAGAAACACCTCTGTGTTTGTCTGTCTACGGCATTTCACACGGACTGTTTGTCAACATGAGCCAGTGCGAAGCTGGATTAGCCGAAAACGAAACACATACACCGCAGAGATAAACAGTTTATAACAAGCTGCTCCTACCATTCAGAGACGTCATGAAGTAACCTCTGTTCTGGAGAAACTTCAGGCTGTCCAGTTTGTAACTCCGGATCAGATTCGGGATCCAACACATACGGCTGTATTTCAAAACTTGTCATTTTCAAAAGAGTAAAGTAATAAAGTTTACTCCTGCACAGAGCCCGAGGGCTTTCTGCTGCTGCAGCGGTATAATGAGGAGGCGGAGTTCGGCACCGCTCGGCAGCAATTCGGAAGTCCTCGGGAAAGGGCTGGGGGGTGGAGTAAACTACACGGCTCGTTTTTGGCGCGACGAGAAAAGAGGAGAAAAGAGAGACATCTTCCTGAAGATCTACAGCGCTTTGTGTGCGGGTAATCGCATGTAGCTGCTCTATAGGAGTCCAAGACTCAGTACAAAGGCCTGAAAATGACCATAATATGTCCTCTTTAAATAAAGGTCAAGGGTAGAATATGCAGGTTTTGTCAGTGGCTGTTTGTAAATGCACCATTCAAAGCTGGCGGTTGATTCTCATTCCCACGTCGTCTGGGACATTTTTGTGATGAGGTCGATTTCAGTCAGTCTCATCCGAGCCACCAACCCAAAGTGTTGGCATTTAACGACCTGAGAATGAGACTCAGTCATCAACAGTCTTTCATCCAGAATTGCTGATGCCCATAAACATCCTGAACACAGCAAAATAATGAATCTATAAGAAAACAATGATAATGAAAAAAAAAAAAGAAATACAGGCAGAGAGCCGGGTTCTCCAGATACAGCCACCATCACACACTTCTAGTGGGTCATGAGTGATGACTGAGAAGGATTATTCTTAAATGAATCTACACATTGTTTTTTTTTTTTTCTTAGAACAGTCCTGATTAATATACCTTTAAGAATAAATAAATAAAACATAAAACTCAGGATATACTGAGCTCCACAGCCTCAGTTTTGACCATTTGTTTTTAAATTTGCCTAAATCTTTATGGAAGTACAGCATTAAATCACAGGAGGAGGACACCTTTAATCTACAACAAATAGTAGAGATGCATATTTCAAAACCCAACCAGTCAAACTGTCTGATGAGTGCTGACCCAGTGTTTCACATCAGTTGTTTGTTTGTATATTTTCTTTAGTCTTGTCTTGTCTGTCAGTGTGTCTTCACCTCTTGAGATTATTATGAACATTTCATGCTTTTTAAGAAACCTGTGAAGCCAAAGGCAAATTTCCACATCTGTGGACAAGATAAGATAAACTTTATTGATCCCACTCTGGGGAAATATCCACGATACAGCAGCTCAAGAGACAAAAATATAGGTAGAAAAAGAGCAACTGATGAATAAAAATACAAATAAAACAGAAAATGAAATAAAACAAGCAATGCACATTACATATAACTCTCACTTGTGCAGATATATGGATAATTATATGGGGTAATTGCAAACATCTTGTAGTACACACATGATGTGTAGCATAATAAATAGAAAAGACTATTAAAAATGTTGCACGGTGTAATTACACAATATACAGCTTACATACAGCATACATATGGAATAATACAATAATATATGTTATAGATATAAATGTATAGTGATATGTGATAGTCTTTTAACAGAGACACAGACAATAAAGATTTTTAACACCATAAATCATTGTGATCTTTGTGAAATTACACAGTAGCGCAAGTTCAAAATCAATTTTCTTGCATCATTTCATTGCTTGTTTGTTGTCT